>VXBN01011674.1:39694-76461 GCA_013397395.1 Sinosuthora webbiana
CCGGTCCCGCCCCGGCCGCGCTCGCGCTCCCCGGCCACGCCCGCGCCACGTGACCAAGGGGCGCGCCCGAGGGGCGGGGACGTCACGCCCCCTCGCTGTCCATTGGCTGGAGCGAACACGCCCCTTCTCCTATTGGACAGCCGCGCCGCCTGTCCCCGCCCCCCGTGAGGGGCACGCTGGGAGTTGTAGTCCCGGAGCCGCAGGGAGCGCGCGGCTGTGGGTGAGCACACCTGAGCACAGGTGTGTGCGTGTGCGCGCATGTGCAGGGGCACGCGCGTGTGCCAGGTGTGTTCACACAGGCACACAGGCGCCAGCGCGCTCCTGAGTGCAGGTGAGCACACCTGAGCACAGGTGTGTGCAGGTGAGCACGTCCAGGCGCCTCTCCCCATGTGGAGGTACAGGTGTGCAACAGGTGCCACACACACAGCGGTGTGCAGCAGGTGACAGGTGCCGCACACACCCAGGTGTGCAGCAGGTGACAGGTCTAGGTGTCACACACACAAATGTCACACACAGGTGTCACACACAGGTGTCGCACAGAGGTGTCCATCATGTCCAGGTGTCACACACACACACAGGTGTCGCACACAGGTGTTTATCATGTCCGGATGTCACACACACACAGGTGTCACACGCACACAGGTGTCACACGCAGGTGTCCATCATGTCCAGGTGTCACAGCCCCACCTGTGCGTTCAGGTCCGGGTGTGAGCCCCGTGTCCCGCCCCCCGCGGTGCCTCCGTGGCCCGGGTTCGGTTCCCGGCACCGCTGACGCGATTTCCTTTCTGGCAGCGCTCCCCGAGCGCAGGAAACCGCCGGGGCTTGAGGGGGGGGCGCGGGGCTTTTGGGGCGAAACGCGCCCGATTTGGGGCTCACCAACCCCCGCCGCTGCCAACAACCCCCGTCCCCCCCGGGTGCCGGGACTGTGGGGGGCTGGGAGGGGCACACGGGCTCTAATTACACACTTAATGAGATAATAACAATCATTACAATAACAATAATTACGGGCGCTTCGGCGGCGGCGCTTTCCCGGCGCGGGTTCAAACTCATCCCAAATCCCAACCCCGCGGACCCCGCAGCGTGTCCGGGGCTCCTTCTCCTCGCCCAAATCCCCGCGCTCAGCCCAATTCCGCCTGTTTTAGGCCCAAATTCGCGGGGCTGGAGCGTCACGGCCCGGAATAGCGCGGGAGCGCTGCCAAGGCGTGACGGCGGCTGAGTAATGGGCTGAAGTCATCCCTTCCCCATCCCGCGCCGCCGGCTCGGCCAAAATCCCCCCCCGGCATCCCCGCGGGGGCTGCGAGAGCGGCCGGGGGCCCGCGGGGGCGGCCGCAGCTCCGGGACCCCCGCGGGGTCGGGGCGCGCCCCGGTTCCCGGCAGGGTCGGGATTTTGGGGTTCCCGGCCGGTCCCGCTCGGGACGGAGCGGGCGCGGGGGACGCGCGGCTCGGGGCGGGCGGAGGGACCCCCCCAGCCCCCCGGGACCCCCGGGACTCACCGGCGGAGGCTCGGGCCGGGCTCCGGGGCGGCCGGAGCGGCGCGCGGGTGTCGCGGAGCGGGACCGAGCCCGGGATGAGTCAGCCCCGCTCGGGGAAGTGGCGTGTGCGAGCCGGAGCGGGGCGAGCCGCTGCCATTGACTCTTTCCTTACCGGAACGGACGCGCCTTTCGGGGTTCTCCCCCCGCCCCCCGAATGACTGGGCCGGACTTTCCAGCCCCCGAAGCCCCGCTCCCCGCGGCGGCGCCACCCCGAGGGTGGGGACACGGCGGGATGCGCTGGGATCGTGGTCCCGCTCCCCTTCCCGGGGTCCGCAGCATCCCAGGGATGCTGTCCCGTGTCCCCGGATTGGGAATCGCAGCCCCGCGGGGCCGGAGCCGCTCTCACGCGGGGAACAGTCGGGGCTCAGCCCCCCGAGAGTCCCCCCGGATTCGACTCATGAAAGAGTCCTGAAAAATGAGAAAAAAAAAATAAAAATCCCCCGGTGACTCATTTTGGGCCAAAAACCCGAGAAAGCAGAAGCGGGGGGAAGTCGGGGGGGAAGCACTGGGCTCCTGTCCCCCCTCCCGGGGTAGGAAGGGGGTGAAGGAGCCGCGGGTTCCACCGGACCCCCCCTTTCCAGGAAGGCTCCCGCCCTCCCCGCGATAAATCCGGGATTCAGCGAGAAATAATCAGCAAAAAGTCACGCTCGGGTTTTTATTCCCAGTTTTTATCCGGGCTGGGATGTCCGGAGCGGCGGGAAGAGACCTTGAGGCCCTGCCTCAGTTTCCTCTCGCACGCAGCTCCACGGGCGCGGGAACGGAAGGGATTTCAGGAATAAAGGGGATTGTAGGCACGGATCGGGGGTCGCGGGGGCAGCTGAGCACCCCTGGGTGGGAGCGCCCGTGGGAACCGTCCCGACCCCACAGCCCCGGGGAGTCCCGGGGGTTCCTGAGGAGGCGCCTGGAGAGGAGCCCCGAGGGGCGGGGGTCGCCCAGGGAGCCCCAGGGCCCGCGGGCCGGGACCCCTCCCCACCACCGGGACCCTTTCCCGCTGCTGGGACCTCTCCTTGGTGCTGGGACCTCTCCCTTGTTCTGAGACCCCTCCCCGATTTCGGGACCCCTCCCCAGAGCTGGGACCAGTCCCCGGTGGTGCTGGGAGCCCTCCCCTGGTCCTGGGACCCCTCCCCCGGTTCTAGGACCCTTTCCCTGGTCTTGAGACCCCTCCCGGTGCTGCCCCCTCACCCCTCGGCCCCCGCACCCGATCGCGGCCGGGGCCGGGACACGGCGCCGCTCCGAGGAGGAGGAAGGTGAGGAGGAAGGTGAGGAGGAAGGTCCGGCGCCTTCGGTGCGTGAGCGGCATCCGCCGAGTGCGGGATCGCTCCAGCCCTTCCCGGAATTCCCGGAGCTTCAGCTCTGCTCCCGCATTCCTCCCAGAGCCCGGGCGGGAGCACCGGGAATCCTCCGGCTCCCGGAATCCCCTGGAATGTGAGCCCTTGGAATATCGACCCCGGGAATATCAACAGCTGGAACATCAGCCCCTGGAACATCAGCCGCTGGAGCACCAATCCCTGGAGCAGCAGCCCCTGGAATTTCAGTCCCCGGAGCAGCACCCCCTGGAATTTCAGCCCCTGGAATTCCAGTCCCCGGGGCAGCAGTGCCCCCCGGCAGCCCGGGAGGAGTCAGGGAAGGGCCGCACGTCCCCGCCGAGGTCCCCGCGGAGCCCCAGGAGCGGCTCCCGATTCCCGCAGCAGAGGAGCCGCGATGCCCGAGGCGCCCCTTGGAGGAGAAATTCTGGGAACAGCGAGGGAGCAGCGCGGGCAGAGCCCGGCGGGTCGGGAATTGCGGCTCTGGATCCTCCTGAGGGAGCTCCAGCCCCGAGGGCAGAGCAGGAGAATTCCAGAGGTGTGAGGAGGAGATCCCTCCCCTGGGGATCCTTATCCCGGGAAAGGCTGGAGGAGAATTCCAGGGGTGTGAGAAGGAGACCCCTCCCCTGGGGACACCATTCCCAGGAAAAGCAGGAGCAGACCCCTCCCCTGGGGACCCCCAGCTCCCCCTGGAACAGGACGGCCCCAGGAGGAAAATCCAGATCCTGGCAGGGCCCAAAATCCCAAAGGTGCCGGATCTGAGCCCCAAAGGCGCCGGGAGGGAGCCGGGATCTCCCAGCTGACCCCGATCCCGGAATTCAGCTCCTGGAGCCCACCCCTGGCTGCTGCTCCAGGCTCTGATCCCTGCATTCCCTTTTTTTAGGGATTTGTCCCCATTTGCTGCCCCAGCCCGCTCCAGGGTTATTCCAGGGAATCCTTCCAGGCCCCGCTCCAAAGTGTGCGGAGTTTATTGTCCTTAAACAGTAAAAAAAGGGGAATAATTCCAGGGAGTGGGAGGAACCGGGGCCAGGAGTAACAGTCAGTCCAAAATCTGGGAATTACAGACTGGAAAGGACACGGGGGAGGAAATTTTGGGACAGACAGGAGAGTTTGGGACATAGAGGAAATTTTGGGATACAGACAGGAAACTTCGGGACAGGAAATTTCAGGACACGGACAGGAGAGTTTGGGACACAGGAAAGTTTGGGATACAGACAGAGGAAACTTTGGGACACAGGAAATTTCAGGACACACAGGAAATTTTGAGACACAGAGGAAATTTCAGGGCACAGAGGAATTTTTGGGATACAGACAGGAAATTTTGGGACACAGGAAGTTTTGGGACACAGACAGGAATTTTGGGACACAGGAATTTTGGGACACGGACAGGAAATTTTGGGACACAGAGGAAATTTTGGGACACAGACAGGAATTTTGAGACACGGACAGAAATTTTGGGACACAGACAGGAATTTTGGGACACAGAGCAGGCTCTGCTGCAGGCGCTGGGGGTTCACAGTGAGGTGCAGAATTCCCAATCCCAGGGAAAAGCTGCTTGATCCTGCCTGGAAGCACAGGCAGGGCTGAGCTGTCCCTGTGCCCAGCCAGGACATCCCAGAATTCCAACCTTCCCGCTGGAGGTGCGGAGAGCAGCGGGATTTGGGGATTTGGGGATAGCTCAGCATTCCCGGCTGGAATCCAGAGCCGGATCAGTGTCCCTGTTTCACCAGGATATCCGACAGGTCCTTGGTGCTCTCCAGCCTCAGGTTCTGGGAATGGGAAGGGAAAGCTGAGTCTGGCAGAGCCAGGCTCTGCTCCCTTTGGGATCTGAAGGAATCAAATCCCCCGGGATGAGGCCTGGGAACAATCTCAGCCCCTCCTGCCACTGCCTGGGGGCTCTTCCAGGGAATGAGGGACAGAGCAGGAATTTCCTCATGGAAAAGGTGGGAAGGGGCTGCCCAGGGGGGGTTTGGAGTCTCTATCCCTGGAGGAATTCCAAGGAATTCCTGGATGTGGAAGGAATCCAGGTGGGGATCCAGCACATCTTGGAATCTGTGACCTCGGAGACCTTTCCCAGCCTCAGGAATTCTGGGATTCTGTTCCCTTATCCAGAGTCTGGAATGCTCGGGGCAGCTCTGAGGGACAAACCCTGCACAAGCTGGGACTGGGAACATTCCCTGGAGCTGCATTCCATGGAAAAAACTGGGATTGAGGGGAATGAGCTGTCTCCATGGAATTCCCGGGATTGCTGGGATGAGCTGCATTCCATGGAATTCCCAGGATTGTTGGGAATGTCTCCCTGCTCTCACCTTCTCGTTGGCCAAGTGCAGGAGGCACACGAAGGCCAAGGGCACGGACAGGTTGGTGGCCATGGCAGGAGGGAGCCTGTGGAAAAACGGGATCAGAGCCCCGGGAATCCCAGAACGCCCTGGAATGCAAAGGAGCAGGAACTGGGCAAAGCTCAGCTCCTCCCCTGGGATCTGCTTTCCTCCTGCCAGGGAAGGGTTTGCCCTGGGAACACCCAGAGGGATTGTCCCTGTCCCATTCCTATCCCAGAGGGATTGTCCCTGTCCCATTCCCANTCATCCAGAGGGATTGTCCCTGTCCCATCCCCACGAGGGATTGTCCCTGTCCCATTCCCATCCCCATCCCAGCATCCAGAGGGATCCTCTCTGTCCCATCCCAACATTCAGAGGAGTTTCCCCTGTCCCATTCCCATGAGGGATTTTCCCTGTCCCATCCCCATCCCAGAGGGATTTTCCCTGTCCCATTCCCATCCNGTCCCCCTCCCAGAGTCCTCTTCCCTGTCCCATCCCCATCCCAGAGGGATGTTCCCTGTCCCATCCCCAAGAGGGATTTTCCATGTCCCATCCCCATCCCAGAGGGATGTTCCCTGTCCCATTCCCATGAGGGATTTTCCCTGTCCCATCCCCATCCCGACCTGTGGAGCAGATCCTTGGTGAGGTCACTCAGGACCTTCTCTCCGGCCACCTCCGTGTCCGTCCCTTCCCCGGCGTCCTCCCCCTGCTCGGGAAAATCCAGGAGCTGCAGAGCCCCCAAATTCCCAGGAAAACCCCTGGAAGCCTCAGCCCATCCTTGCCAATGGGGAACTTGGGGCTTTTCCCCATGGAATTAGGGTTTTTTCCCACGGAACTGGGGTTTTATCCCCATGGAATTGGGGCTTTTTCCCCATGGAATTGGGGTTTATCCATGGAATTGGGGTTTTATCCCCATGGAATTGGGGCTTTTCCCCATGGAATTGAGATTTATCCTTACAGAATTGGGGTTTTATCCCCATGGAATTGGGGTTTATCCATGGAATTGGGGCTTTTTCCCCATGGAATTGGGGTTTATCCTCACAGAATTGGGGTTTATCCATGGAATTGGGGTTTTATCCCCTTGGAATTGGGGTGGAATTGCAGAATTCCCAGCAGGAATTTCCCTCCCTGACCTCTCCCGCCGCTCCCTGCTCCGTCAGCAGCTCCCACATGTTCCTCTTCAGCCTCCTCATGTCCATCTTCTTGGCAGTCTTGGCGTATTGGATGGGGATTTTATGGATCTGAGGGAGGGAATCCGGGAATATCCGGGATCATCACTGGGATCACAGCCACAGTTATATCACCATTCCCGATTTTCTGTGGGAATAACAGCGAGTGCAGCCTTGCTGCCAAAGCCCCAGTGTTTAATCTGGGAATCGTTCCCCTGGGAATGACAATCCCAGTGTTTAATTCAGGAATTGTTCCCCTGGGAATGACAATCCCAGTGTTTAATTCAGGAATTGTTCCCCTGGGAATGACAATCCCAGGCCAATCCCAGGAATCCTGGCAATCCCAGGAATCCTGCACCACGGGGATGCCCCGGGATTTTTAACCCTGGAGGTGCCGAGAGGTTTTTGCTCCAGCCCAGCCCAGTGAGGAATTCCCAGTGAGAATTCCCAGTCCCAATGAGGAATTCCCAGTTCCAGGGAGCAGCTCCCAGCCAGGGAGGATTTCCCAGCCCAGCGCTCCCAGTCCCTCCCAATCCCTCCCAGTCATTCCCAGTCCCTCCCAGTGCTCCCAGTGACCTTCTGGGGCTCGGCGATGAGCTCCAGCTCGCCGATGTTCCCGTTGATCCCGGAAAGCTCCGGAGCCTCGGGATGAGCTGGCAGCTGGAAGTGCTCGGCCTGGCCCGGGAATTCGGCGGGATCGGGATCGTCATCGCTGTCAGGGACCTGGGAGGGGACATGGGGGGGACAGGAGAGGCATTTATCCCACCTGGGAGGAGCCAGAGGCAGCAGGAGCCGCTCCAGAGGGTGGGAATTCCTGCCTGGCTTCCCCATGGGATTGGGGTTTATCCATGGAAATGGGGTTGGTCCCCACGGAACTGGGGCTGATCCCCATTAGGTTGGGCTTTACCCCCATGGAATTGGGCCAAGGCTGAAGCCAAGGCAGGTTCAGGGAGCAGAAATCCCAGTTTTTCCATCCCTGGGAGTGTCCCAGCCTGGGACAGTGGGAGCTGTCGCTGCCCATGGGAAAGGTGGGCAAAATCCCAAACTGGGATTCTGGGATCCAGGGACAAACAGGGACAGGAGGGCTCTGCTGCCACAGGGGGATCCCAATCCCAATCCCAGCCCCAGCCCCAATCCCAGCCATCCCTGGAGGGGCCTGGCAGGAAGGGAAGCTCCAGGAGGAATCAACTCTGAGGGGAGGGATAGAATTCCCACCTCCTCCAGGGCATGGAAAAGGCTGGGATGGAATTCCTGCAGCTCCTCCCTGGGAATGCCCCAGGCCAGGCTGAATGCCAGGAGCTCCAATTCCTTCCCTCAGGAATTCTCTGGCCACAGGTTTTTCCCGTGCTGTTCCAGCAGGGGATTCCCTGGGCTGTACCTGCGGGGCAGGGCAGAAGTTGGAGGTGTCGTTGGGGTTGTTGTAGTCGTAATCCTCAATCCCAGCCTCGTTATCCAAGGTTTCCACAGGATCCGGGCTCCTGCTGAGCTGTGGGAAAACATCCCAAAGGATTCCTGGAAAAAGCCTGGGCCTTGTGCCCTCATCATCCCCTTCTGGCCCTTCCAGGAGGGTTTGTGGTGACATCAGCCCCGAGGAACATCCCAGAGCATTCCCAGGGTTTGCTGAGGAGAGGTTTTGTGCTGGGAATGATTCCCTGGGAATGATTCCTCAGGACGGTTGTCCAGGACGATTCCCTGGAATGCTCCCCTGGGTAAATTCCCTGGGACGATTCTCTGGGAATGATTCCCTGGGACTATCCCCTGTGACAATTCTCCAGGATGATTCCCTGGAATGACTCCCTGGGATTCCCTGAATGATCCCCTGGGATGATTCCCTGGGACAATTCCCCGGGCTGACTCCCCAGGCTGATTCCCTGGAATTCCCTCGGGAAGGCTCCCACCTTGACCAGGGGTTTGAGGAAGAGCTGCACCATGTTCAGGGGGTCGTAGTTGAAGTCTGCAGGGAGTGTGGTGCTCCGGATGTTTTGGCTTTCCAGGATGGATTTGGCCAAAGTTATGGACGCCTGGGAACGGGATCAGACAGCTCCATGGAAAAACGGGAAGCTCCACCAGCTTTCCACGGAGAAACTGGGAGTGTTTTGTCTGGGAAGGGGCAGGGCTGAGGTGCCCCCCAGATCCAGGCAGGACCCCCAGCCGGAGCTGCCCAAATCCCGGGAATTCCAGGCTGCTGTGGGAAAAGGGGCTCCGTGGGCACCTTGGTCTTACGGAAATGGGCCTGGAAGTCGATGTCCTCCTGGAAATCCAACTCAAAAACCTTCCTGGGAATCCTCCGCCGGGAATCCTTCTCTGGGCCGGGGGCGACTGAGGGAGAGGAGGGGAGAGGGGAAAAAAGGGGGAGAAAAGGGGGGGAAGGGAAGGGAAAAGGGAGGACCTGTCACTGCCTGGGGCCAGGACAAGCACACCCAGCTCATTCCCAACTGGAACATCCCCTTCCAGGCAAAGGTCACCCACAGGGATTTTCCCCCTTTTCCATGGGAAAGCAGCCGGGCTCAGCCTCGCCTCCAAGGTTTGAAGGGATTTGTGGCTTTTTGTGGGAGCAGAAACTGATGAAGGTCTGGAGGGGAAGGAGTTCAGTGGGATTTTTGGGAAGGAATTCCTGGCTGGGAGGGCAGTGAGGGGCTGGATGGAATTCCCAGATGATCCGCAGCTGCATCCCTGGGAGTGTCCAAGGCCAGGCTGGAGAAATCTGGGATAATGGGAAGTGTCCCTGCCCATGGATGGGCTCCGAGCCCTTCCCAGCTTGGAATTCCAGGATCCAAGCCCTTCCAGCCCAGAACTCCAGGATCTGAACCCTTCCCAGCTTGGAATTCCAGGATCCAAGCCCTTCCAACCCAGAACTCCAGGATCTGAACCCTTCCCAGCCCAGAATTCCAGGACCTGAGCCCCTCCCAGCCCAGAATTCCAGGATCCGAGCCCTTGCCAGACCGGAATTCCAGGATCTGAACCCTTCCCAGCCCAGAATTCCAGGATCTGAGCCCCTCCCAGCCCAGAATTCCAGGATCCCTGTGACACTCACGGGGCTGGCGGGGCCGGAAGCGCCAGTGCTCGGGGCCGGCCCACATGGAGAGCGTGCGGGGGCTGAAGTAGGAATATTCCCCAGGATTCAGGGACACGTGCAGGCTCAGCGTGCCGATGTCCCCCTCTCCCAGGGGAGCTCCGTCGCTCCTGGAAAAGGAATTGGAGCTGCTCAGAATTCCTGCAGAATTCCCAAGGGGATCCGTTATCCCTGAGCGGTCCTGGAAAGGCACAGGAATTGCTCAGAATTCCCTCAGCATTCCCGAGGGATTTGTTATCCCTGCTCAGAATTCCCTCAGCATTCCCGAGGGATTTGTTATCCCTGCTCCAGCTCTATGAGTGAGGGCACTGTGGGTTCCAGAGCCTCGGTTCTGCTGGAAAAACACCTGGATTTGCCAAAGTTCTCCTTGGAAGGCAGAGAGATTCCCTGGAATACATTCCTGGATGCACCCAGGACTGGAGCAGGAAATGAGCTCCTCACAGGGACTGGGAATTCCTCCCTGGCACTGGGGAACCCCCACCTGGATGGGATCCCCGTCCCCACCTCTTGCTGTGGCCAAATGTCCCGAGGGAGTCGCCGCCGTTCTCCTGGAATTCCTGGATCCTGTCTCCGGCCGGAGATTCCGGCTGGAATTCCGGCTGGGAGGGGGCCCAGCCCTCCCCGTCCTCGCTGTCCGGATCCAGGTTGGGATCAAACACCTGCTCACTCCTCCGGAACTTCTCCAGGAGCGCCGACACCGACTGCAACACAGGAATCCCACTGGAGCGGGAACCCCCACCTGGATGGGGAACCCCCACCGGCTGGAGCAGCCTGGCTCAGGGATTCTCTACCTGGCTCAGGAATCCCACCTGGCTTGGAATTCCCAACCTGGCTGAGGAATCTGGCTCAGGAATTCCCACCTGGCTCAGGGATTCCCGGCCTGGATCAGGAATTCCCACCCACCTCGTCGTGGGACTCCTCATCCCACTTGGTGAACTGGAATCCGGCCAGGGAGGAGCAGATCCGGCGTTTTTCCAGGCACGGGGCCAGCAGGGCTGTGGAGAGGTGGGATACAGGGGGATTCCTGGGATCCAAGCAGGAATTCCCACCTGGCTCAGGACCTCAAACCTCCAAAATTCCTGCATGGGATCCGCAATTCAGGAATTCCCACCTGGGTCAGGAATCCTTAATCTGGCTCAGGAATCCCTAATCTGGCTCTGGAATTCCCACCTGGCTCAGGACCTCAAACCTCAAAAATTCCCAGTTTTCCAGCAGGGATTCGAGCAGCAAACAAAGGCAGGGGAAAGGAGCTGGATAAGGCCAGGGAAAGGCTGGGAAAGGGCAGGGAAAGGGCAGGGAAAGGGCAGGGAAAGGCAGGGAAAGGCAGGGAAAGGCAGGGAAAGGGCTGGGAAAGGGCTGGGAAAGGGCTGGGAAGATGCAGGGAAAGGGCTGGGAAAAGGCTGGGAACGGGCAGGGAAAGGCTGGGAAAGGGCTGGATTCACCTTTGAGGCCGGCCACGGTGACGGGGTGGGCGCTGGGCAGGGCCGGGCTCTCCGAGGAGGGCAGGGGGACGATCCCGGAGGGGAACAGGAGGCGGCTCTGGAAGCTCTGGGAGCGCAGCCCCGACAGGAAAATCCCGGCCGTGTTACACTCGTCAAAGGAGGCGGCGGCTCGCTGGAACATGGGATCCACCTGCAAAAACGGGAATGGGAACCCAGGAATGGAGGTGGGAATCCAGGAATGGAGGTGGGAATCCAGGGGATGGAGAGGGGCTGGGAGGGCTCTGGGAGAGCCTTTGGAGTGCAGATCCTGAGGGAAAATGATCCGCACGTCTCCTTCCCACCCCTGGGAGTGTCCCAGGCCAGGCTGGAGCAGCCTGGGACAGTGGGAGGTGCTGGAATGGGATGGGATGAGCTGAGGGGTCCCTTCCAACACAAGGAATTCCAGGATTCCAAGTGCTGGATTTTAGGAAGAAATTTTTCCTTCTCTGCCCCGGGATCATCCCTGGGAGTGTCCCAGCCTGGGACAGTGGGAGCTGTCCCTGCCCATGAGAAGGGTGGGATTGAAGGTCCCTTCCATCCCAAACTGGGATTCTGGGATCCAGGGACAAACAGGGACAGGAGGGCTCTGCTGCCACAGGGGGATCCCAATCCCAGCCATCCCTGGAGGGGCCTGGCAGGAAGGGAAGCTCCAGGAGGAATCAAATCCCCCAGGAGCTGGAAAGGACGGAATTCCCTCTTCTGCAGGGCATGGAAAAGGCTGGGATGGAATTCCTGCAGCTCCTCCCTGGGAACGTCCCAGGCCAGGCTGGAGTGGGTGGGAGGTGACCCTGGATGGGATTTAAGGCCCTTCCACCCCAAACCATTCCAGGATCCTTTTCCCAGCCTGAATTCCTACATGTGGCTCTCAGCTCCCAGGGGCATGGAAAAGCAGGAGAACAGGGATGGGCAGGATGGGGAGGATGGGGAGGATGGGGAGGGGTCCCAGCCCACCTCGGCCCTGCGCCCGGCCTCGGACACGTTGATGTTGCTCAGGTTCTGCTCGATGGTTTTGAAGTTTTGTTTCTTCCTGGGCTGAGCTTTCCTGGCAGCCTCGGGGGCTGGGCTGGAGCCTGGCGTGGGAAAAGGGACAGATCCCACCTCAGAACGGCTGGAATGGCCCAAAGGAGGGATAAAACCTGGAATCTGTACAACAAATTGCAGCGGGCATTGAAATCGCTCAGTCGGGATCTGCTGGGATGAGCAATGTTGGCTTTTTATGGATTCTGTTTGGCAAAAAACTGCCCCTGTCTGATCCCAAACTGCCCCAGTTTGACCCCAGACTGCCCCTGTCTGCTCCCAGACTGCCCCTGTCTGATCCCAAACTGCCCCTGTTTGATCCAAACTGCCCCTCTCTGATCCCAAACTGCCCCTGTTTGACCCCAGACTGCCCCTGTCTGATCCCAAACTGCCCCTGTCTGATCCCAAACTGCCCCTGTCTGACCCCAGACTGCCCCTATCTGACCCCAGACTGCCCCTGTTTGACCCCAGACTGCCCCTGTCTGATCCTAAACTGCCCCTGTTTGACCCCAGACTGCCCCTGTCTGACCCCAGACTGCCCCTGTCTGACCCCAGACTGCCCCTGTTTGACCCCAGACTGCCTCTGACCCCAGACTGCCCCTGTCTGGCCCCAAATGAAATCTGAAATCACTGAGTGACAGATCCAGCTCCTCCTCCATCCCTCCCTGCTCCAGCCCCCCAGGAGAACCAACGTGGAATCTCCCAACCCTCGGGGAATTCAATCAATCCCAAATCTCTTCGGAACTCCCAACTCCGAAAGAGCACTGAGGCTCCTCCCGTTCCCGGGTGGGAAACGAGGGGATTTCCGGGATTTTTGGAGAGGAGAAGAGGGAATTCCCACCTTCCTCGGGGCTGCCCGGGTCCTTGGCAGGGGCTGGCTCCTTGCCCAGGTGGCCCAGGACCCTGAAGGTGTCGGCGTGGATGGAATCCACGCGCACGGCGTAGATCTTGGCGCTGGCGTCCAGAGTCCCGGCGGCCACCTGCAGCAGGAGCAGGGAATTCCCCCCTGGGTAAGGAAAACCTCCCCCTGGAGGATCCCAGAGCTGAGTGCCCTAGTGCCCTGCACCCCGAGGAAAATCGTGGGTAACAGGGAAAAGGGTTTGTTGTGGAAGCTAAAGGGGTTTTCTCCCCCGTGGTTTGCTCTTTTTTTTGGGGATCGCAGCTAAAAATCCTTTTGGAATTGAGTTCAGCAATGGGGAGAAGCAGACAGGGGTGGGCTTGGTCTCCTCTCCTTCCTCAGGGTCACCCCCTTGGGATCATCCTGTTTTCCCAAAGCATGAGGAGGTGAAGGGGGTGAAATTCCAAGCGCCTTTTCCAAGCTCAGATCCCACCAGGAGGGCCAAGAACGCCCCAGTGAAACCCAGAGCCCCTTTTCCCACCCTTCCCTCAGGAGCTCCTGGGGGCCACATCCCAAACTCCTGTCCCTGTTCATCCATCCAGGAATCCACCTCTCCCTCCCAACGATTCCCAGGATGCTTTTCCCTGGTAAGTTCTGGGATCAGAACCAGCCCAGCACCACCTCCCTTCCTTTCCCAGCCTCGTTTTTAGCTCAGAGCCCTCCCAAGTCCCACTCTGAGCCCTTTCTTGAACACAGCAGGCAGGATTCAGCCTTTAAAGGACCCAAGGCCTCCATTTCCTGGGTTTTGGTGGCAGCCCCCTGAGCAGTGCTGGGGGTTTCACATTAATTAAGCCCGGGGTTAATTGGGTGTGGGAACACAGCAGCAGCAGGGACCCCTCTGACCTGGAAGTTGGTGAGCTCGGAGTTCTTCTCCTTCAGGATGTCGGTCATGTAATCGATCAGGTGCAGCACAAAGGCGTTTTTGGTGGTGATTTTCTGCAACAAAAGCACAGCTGGGCACCCTTCCCCTGGCCAGGGACACCCTGGGGACCGAGGGGACAGCCTGGGTGGCACCAGGGGAGGGCAACACCAGCCTGGATGTGACCACAGCTTGCTCTGGGAAGAGGTTGGAGAGAGGGGCAGAGAATTGTGTGAAATTCAAATTCAGGCAGGTCCTGCAGCTGGGGAGGGACAGCCCTGGACACTGGCACAGAGTGGAGGTGATCCCTGTGGAAAAGGACCTGAGGGACAACAAAGTGCCCCTGGGGACAAGGACACCAGTGGGATACACCGGGAGGAACATTCCCAGCAGGTCAGGGAGTGATCCAGCCCTGGGAGGCACCCTGGGGTGCTATGTGCACCTCTGGGATCACAGGAGGGACAAGGAGCTCCAGCAGAGGGTGACAAAGACGAGGGATCTGGAGCATCTCCCTGATGATCAAAGGCTGAGGAAGCTGGGGCTGAGAGGGGATCTCAGCCCGAAATATCCAAGGGGGAATGTGGGAGAACAGATCCAGGCTCTGCTCCACGGGGCCCAGCCACGGGATGAGAGGAACGGGCAGGAACTGATGCCTGGGAAGCCGCACAGGAACTTTTTCCTGGGATTGCCCAGAGACATTCCAGAAGCGTGTGGACAGAACCCACGTGCTGTGGGATGGCCCAGCTGGGACCAGACACTCCTTCATGGTCGCTTAATCCGCCCGACCCCGCTGCCAAAGCCCGAAGCGTCTCAAACCCCGCCCGAACGGCGCTGCTGAGGGATTTTAAACCCCGCAGAGCCCGAACGCGGCTGCCCCGACTCACATTCTCGGTGGAGAGCTTGATGCAGGTGCTGTAGTGCTCCGAGATCTGCGCGTTGCTCCACTGGGGCAGCGGCGGCTGCCAGCCCTCGGACCTGCGGGACACAGCGGGGTCAGTGCCCGGGATCCCCCTCAGCCCGGACCCAGCGGGGTCGGTACCCGCACTCTCCCCTCAGCGGGGTCGGTGCCCGCGGTGCCCTCAGCCTGAGCCCTGCGCACCGGCCTCACCTGAGCGAGGGGGAGCCGAGGCCCTGTAGCGACGAGTCCACAGCCCTGGAGCGGCGGCGCTGACGCCTCTCGCGCTCATCATCGTTGCCGGGGCACTCGGCGAGCACGGGGGTGCCGGTGCTGCCGAGGGCCCGCGGGGTCGGGGAGAGCATGGAGGCGGCAGCGGCGGCGGCGGCAGCGGCGCGGGGAGTGCGGGCGGCCATGGCTCCTGAGGGGGCAGCCCGCCTTCGCCGAGGCCGCGCCCCCACCGCGCCTCCCGGCCAATCAGCGCGCGGGGTGCCGGCTTGGCGGCCAATCAGCGCGCGGCGCTCCCGCCCCCTGTGGTGGGTTTGAACGGCGGCGCGCGCTCAGTAACGCTCGTGAGGGCGAGGGGGCGGGGCCGCGCTCTGAGGGAGCCCGGGGGGGGCCGGACCTCACACCGACCGCAATTCCCGCAATTCCCGCAATTCCCGCCCTGCGCTGGGTCCGAGCGCCGTCAGCAGCCGCAGGTGCGGCCCCGGACCCCCCCGGAAGGAGGAGGAGCCGCCGGAGCAGCGCCGCTTATCCCGGAATCGCGGAGTCCGGGAATCACCGAGGTTGGGATCTTTGGGATCGAAGAGCCCAGGCTGGGCCCGATCCCCACCTTGTCACTGAGGGCAACTTCCAGGCCTTCCCCGGGACCCTCCAGGTGTGTTCTCACATTCTCTGTGACCCTCCAGGTGTAATTCCCACATTCCCTGTGATTCTCTAGATGTAATTCCCACATTCCCCGGGACCCTCCAGGTGTAATTCCCACATTCCCCGTGCCCCTCACCTGGCTCCAGGTCCCGGATCCCGGGCCGAGGGGACATTCCTGGGAGAGCCCTGAGCTCTGTGCCTGAGGCAAAGCACCAAAGAGGAAAAAAAAAAAAATCCATGGCTTTTCCTTCTGGAGCATCCCTTGTGCTCCGGGAGCTTTAGGAAAAATGTTGGGATGGCCTGGATGTGTCAGATCCATTCCCAAAAGGCTGGGAATTCCATTGCTTTCCAAAGTTTGGGAAGAGGAGCAGGAGCTTTTCCAGCATTCCCAGGCCGGCATTCTCGGCCGAATCCTTGGATTTGGGGATGCTGTGGTTGCTTTTTCCCGGCGGTTTTTCCCGGCTGAGCCGCTGGATGGAGCAGGAGGAAAAGCCGTGGATCGATTTCCGTAGGAGCTCGGGAATGATTCCCAGGATTTCCCCTCCCCGCACGGAGCAGCCGAGGGATCACAGAACCCTGGAATTGCTGAGGCTGGAAAACACCCTCAGTGCCATCAAATCCGGGATGGAGCGGAGGGATCTGCCGGGGGGAAATTCCGGATTTAGGAATTTCCAGGCTCCCAGGAAGGGCCGATCCAAGGGAACACCAGTCCCTGGGAGTGCCCAGCCCTGGCCGTGTCCCCAGGATGGGAGGGACTGTTGGATTTTTATAGAACCCCCTCCAAACACAGCCATCCATCGACCAAAAGAGAAAAAAAATCCCATTTTTCCTAAGGAATGTGTGGATTTAGAGGCAGCCCTTAATGCCCAAATCTCACTTTTATTTTGGCTCCATCTGGAGCCGAGCTTGATTAACTCTTGGATTTTTACAGAACCCATTCCACACACAGCCATCCATCAATCAAAAGAGGAAAATCCCGTTTTTCCTAAGGAATGTGTGGATTTAGAGGTGGTTGTTAAGGCCCAAATCCCACTTTTATTTTGGCTCCATCCATCCCTCCAAAGCCGGGCTCGGTTCCCGCGCCAGGAGGGAGCCGGAGGGATCTCAGCTCTGCCTTCACCCAACCCCAAAAATGGCAAAGGAATCAATGCCTGGAGCCTGGAATCTCCTTGGAAGAGCAGCCTGGAATCATCTTGGAAAATTCCAAGCACCCGGGAGGCGCCCGGACAATTCCTGAACCTCGAGAATCCGAAACACTTTGGGGTTTTTTTGGTCCCCCTGATAATTTGAGGGCCAAGCCGTGGGGTCGCTCCCTTCCCTCGGCTGCTCCAGGAGAAGCGGGAGAGGCTGGAAAATCCCCGGCTCCGTTTGGGATGTGTTTTCCCAGGAGCAGCCCCCGCTTTCTGTGGCTGCAGTAAACAAATCAATCTCTGCAGCCGAAGCCGTCCCTCGGAGGAGACTCCAAGGAACTCTGAACGGGTTTTATGCCCAAATAAATCATCCCTGCCCTGGCAACGGCGCCTGGTTGGATTTTTCCCCGGCATCAGCAGTGCTGGAGAGGGCAGGGACATTCCCGGGTGGTAGTGGGAATTGAGGGAATACATCACTGTGACAGCAACGGGACAAACGGCTTCGATCCCTTCCCGGCTCCATAAATCCCTGCCAGGACTCGGGAAAGCTTCCGTTTCCAGCTCCCCACATTCCAGAGGGGTTTGCATTCCCGAAATCCCCGGGAGGGGTGCGGGGATGCTCCTGGATGCAGGAGAGGATTCCTTGGAGCTGGGAAGGAGGAATTGGGGGCGGGAGTTGCCAGGGCTTTCCCAGCCGGGCTCGGGGAGGATTTGGGACAGCGGGATGTCCCCAAGCTGTGGGCAGGGGGTGGGAAACTTGGGAAAAGGGGAGGAAACAGGGATTGGAAACCTTGGAATGGTCAGGGAATGGGCAGGGAATCCCACCCCTGGGACTAACTGACCATTCCCTGCCCATCCACTGGCCATCCATGGTTCATTCCCTGTCCATTCCCTGCCCATCCATGGTTCATTCCCTGTCCATTCCCTGCCCATCCATGGTTCATTCCCTGCCCCTTCCCAGACCATTCCCTGGCCATTCCCTGCCCCTTCCCTGCCCCTTCCCAGACCATTCCCTGGCCATCCATGGTTCATTCCCTGTCCATTCCCTGCCCATCCATGGTTCATTCCCTGTCCATTCCCTGCCCATCCATGGTTCATTCCCTGCCCCTTCCCAGACCATTCCCTGACCATTCCCTGCCCCTTCCCAGACCATTCCCTGGCCATCCATGGATCATTCCCTGCCCATTCCCTGCCCATTCCCTGAATGGAAGCCTGGAAAAGGCCTTGGATTGGGGATTTCAGTGCATTCTCCCCCTGCTTTCCCCTTCCAGGGCCGTGCCCGTCCCCTCCGGCTGCGGCTCCAGTGCTGCATTCGGGGCTGGAGGCTCAGGGAAAGCTCGGGAGAGGGAAATGGGTTGGATCTTTCCAAGATTTTCTGGGGAAGCTCTGTTCTGCCTGGCTGCCACACGCAGCGCTCGCGTCCAGCTGGGATGGATTCTTTTCCCTTCAGTGGGAATGCTCTGGAAAAGGCCACAGTGTGACAGACCTTGGGATGGCCCCAGTCCCTTCTCCCTGATCCTGGGAATGGCCCCAGTCCCTTCTCCTGCCCCTCATTCCCTGGGAATGGCCCCTCATTCCCAATGAGCAGTAAGTATCAGACCTTTGGCGCCCTCATTCCCTGTGTTTTATCCCCAGTTCTTGTGCCACAAATCCCAGGATTTCCCAGATTTTTGGCGCCCTGGCCTTGGACACTCCCAGGGATCCAGGAGCAGCCACAGCTCCTCTGGGAATTCCATCCCAGCCCCTCAGGGAGAAATTTCTTCCTATAAAATCCTGGCTAGAGTGTGGATCCCCCCCAGGATTCCTTAAATCCTCCTGTAACCCCTCCCTGCCCATCTGGCTGCTCCAATGAATAATTAATTTCTAATTAAGCCATCCTGTGTGGAAGCAATTCCCTCTCTCCCCTTTTCCCTTCCTTCCCTTTGGAATTCCCGATGCCCAGGAGGTTCCTCAGCCCTGGAAACCCCAAATCTGATTGAATTCCTCATTTCCCACCCCAAATTCCACCCCCCAGCGTGGGTTGGTTCCCAGGCTCTGAAATCTCCCGGCAGCTCCTGCTCGGAGCTCAGTAATTACCGGGGTAATTAACGCTAATTACTGCTGGGAACGAGCCGGAATTCTCCGCCCTCCAGGAACCCCAAATCTGCCCCAAAATGAAACCGGCGATTCCTGAACAACACGAAATCCCCTCCCATCCCGACGCCTCGAACCCAGATTGTTCCTCCCTGAGCTCCGAGGTTTTGGGAAGCATCCCAGAGCCCCTCGGGTGCCATGGAAACCGCGGGATCCGCCCTGTGAGCCAGGAGCTGCCTTGAATTCCCATTTTTTTTTCTTTTTTTGTTTTATTTTCTGGGATATTTTGGACTCGGCATTAAGCAAACATTTATGCGAAGCGCTGGGATGTGTCCATGGTAATGAGGCTGCACCAGGGCGGGAATTCAGCGGGATGGGCTCGCTCAAAGCTGCAGATCCCGCTCGGAAAGCACCAAAAAATGACAAAAGTTTGGGTCACCCCCTGATTTTGGGGGGTTTCCCATGGAATTGGAGGTGGAGGGAATGTGGAATTCCCTTTCCTTGTGTGACTGAGGGGGAATTTTGTACCCAATAAAGGCTCAACCTCATTTTATGGGGTGGGGGAGAAATTCCCCATTAGGAACAGCCCTGGAAAGGGGATGGGACGATCCCGATGGATCCGTTGGGATCTGCATCTCACTGGGAAGGGATGATCCCAAACAGCTCTGTGGGGATCTGAATCCCACTGGGAAAGGTGATGAAGGGATGATCCAGATGGATCTGTTGGGATCTTAATCCCACTGGGAAAGGTGATGGGATGATCCTGATGGAGCAAATGGCTCCACTGGGATCTGAATCCCACTGGGAAGGGATGATCCCAATGGATCTGTTGGGATCTTAATCCCGCTGGGAAGGGATGATCCCAATGGATCTGTTGGGATCTGAATCCCACTGGGAAAGGTGATGGGATGATCCTGATGGAGCAAATGGCTCCACTGGGATCTGAATCCTGCTGGGATGGGATGATCCCAATGAAGGAAAGGCTCCATTGGGATCTGAATCCCCCTGGGATGGGATGATCCCAGTGAAGGAAAGGCTCCATTGGGATCTGAATCCCACTGGGATAATCCCAATGAAGGAAAGGCTCCATTGGGATCTGAATCCCGCTGGGATGGGATGATCCCAATGAAGGAAGAGCTCTGTTGGGATCTGAATCCCGCTGGGATGGGATGATCCCAATGAAGGAAAGGCTCCATTGGGATCTGAATCCCCCTGGGATGGGATGATCCCAATGAAGGAAAGGCTCCATTGGGATCTGAATCCCGCTGGGATGGGATGGTCCCAATGAAGGAAAGGCTCCATTGGGATCTGAATCCCTCTGGGATAATCCCAATGAAGGAAAGGCTCCATTGGGATCTGAATCCTGCTGGGAAGGGGGATCCAGCCCGGCGTTCACGGGAAGCTCAGCTGAGAGTCTGTGGGTGTTCATCGCTTCCCTCCTTTTTCCCGGATAAATCTCTGATGGAAAACCAACAGCCGGAGTTTACCGGGCCCGTGGGACGGAGCCGAGCCTGGGAACGCCGCTTTAATTAAAATCCGGAATTCCAGCCAGCCGGAACTGCCGGCGGGGGCTGGATGCTCCGGCAATTCCCACCTGGAATGTTCCACCCTCAGCGCACAGAGGGCTTGGAGCAGCATGGATTTCACATTCCCGGCGGAGCAGCGGGATTTGGGAAGCCCGGCCTGGGAAGGGGAGCCAGGATCCATCAGGGACACTGGAAACGCTGGGAATCGACAGGAGAACAGAGCAGCCCTGAGCCCTCCCCACGCTCCAGGAGGGATCGGAGCCGTCTCCATGATTTGGGAATCACTGCTGTGCTCCCAGCCCTGAATGTGAGGAGGAATTTTGGGAATTGCCCTTTTTCCTGTTTTGGTGACGTTGCAGGGCAAACCCCTCCCACTGAGGGTGCCCCAAAGCTGTCATCCATGTTTTTTATGGAATTTCAGCTTTTCCATCTTTTCCACATCTTCCCATTCCCACCCCTCCTCCCCTCGTTAAGGGATAACGAACCATTCTCCACACCAAAGGGATATTTATCCATGGAAATCCACGCTGGGACAATCCTGAGACGCTTTGGGAAGGACGGTTGGGTTTCCTCTCTCTTGGGATGCTCCCATGGGAAGAACTTCCCAGAAAGCTCCTTCCAGCTGCTGCCACCCCAAATCCCGAATTCCCCAGAGATGTCAGAGTCGCAGGACTGGATTTGGGGTGGATATTCTGCAGGAACGGGATTTGGGGTGGAAATTCCACAGGAACGGGATTTGGGGTGGATATTGCACAGGAATGGGATTTGGGGTGGATATTGCACAGGAACAGGATTTGGGGTAGATATTCTGCAGGAATGGGATTTGGGGTGGATATTTTTTGTAGGAATGGGATTTGGGGTGGCTATTCCAAGGAAAAGGGGGATTCCCATGCTAAATTTTGCATTATAATGACTGTGTCCGTTTTCAGCTGGATGTGGGATTTTTTTTGTGGATTTTTTTCAGCGTGAGGCATTTGGGAGAAGAATAAATTACAAAATCCCAGAATGGGGAAGGCTGGAAGGGCCCACAGTGGGTCCTGAAGGCTGAAAATTGGAATTTTTTTTGGATTATGATGATTTTAATGGAAAACAAACCCCAGGAGCTCCCAGGCTGGGCTCTGTGACCTCACACCACGGCTCCAGCAAGGACACGGAAATCCCCAAAAACCCAAATCCTGTCATTCCCTGCGGGAACGCTCCATAAACAGCGGATCCTGCGCTTCCATCCTGGAACGCTCGGCCATGAGGAGCCCTCGAGGGACAGAAAACAAAAACAACAATGAAGACAAGGATGGGCGGGGCGGGCCTTGAATCCACGGCAGTCCCAGAAAAACGCTCCGAACAATGGGAATTGCTCCCGGATGGATCCTTGGCTTCAGCTTCCAAAGGCACCGCCGGATCCTTGGCTGTGACTTCCAAAGGGGCCGGGGTTTTTCTGCCAAACAGAGCCAAACCGGGGACGGGCCTGTTTTGAATCCCAAAATCCAACAAAATCCCCAAATCCGGGGGTTGGTGCTGGGGGAGGGACGGTCCCACATGGAATGGGGGGTAAAGGGTGGATTTACGGGCGGATTTTGGAGCAGATTTTGGAGCAGATTCTGAGGGTGGAGGGGCAGGGATTTGGGATTTGCTGCTCCTGTTCAGTGGGAATGGGAATTTCTGCATTTCAGGACACAAAGCTGAGCTTGAAACCAAAGGTTTCGGGGTCGGGAGGTAGCTCCAGGCTGGGATTTGGGATTTGGGATGGGGGAGTTTTCCGGGTGCTTCCAAAGGGTGGGAGCAGAGCTCTGGGGCATTCCCACCCCCAGAAAAAAAATCTGCTGATTTTCCTTCCAGGTGCCAGGGAAGGGGCAAAGGAATTCCCCAGCTTGGGAACTGAATCTCTGATTTGAGATCTGCCTAAAAAACCTGGAAAAGCCTCTGGATTCAGCGATCCAGGAGATGGGAATGGAGCTGGGACTGGGACACTTCTCCAGAGTTCTTCCCTCATTTCTCCAGCCTTCCAGTGAATCCATTCAGGAGCCTGATTTCCACACCCCAAAGGAGAACTTGGAGCAGCAGCTGGGAGCAAATTCTCCCCCAAACTGTCCCCAAATCTGTGGCTTTGTTCCCAACAAGCCCAGTTTATCCACTTGGGATTTCATTTCCTTTTCTCCTCACTCTGGGTGTGAGTTCATCCACTGGAGGAGTCCAGGGAAAATAATCCATTAGAAGGAAAATATTCCATAAATCCATACACACATCACAAACCTCATGGTTTTTGCAAAGGAAAAAAAAAAAATCCCTGATTAAAACAAAATCCAGGAGGTGGAAGGGAATCCTCTGAACCCTGGGGGTGAAACCAGCTCTGGAGAATTCCTGATCTCCTTCCAATCCTTGTTTTTGGGATGGAATCCATTTCCAGGGGGTGGGAATCACTTTAGGGTGGTGTCTCCTTTTCCAGAGCTCCGTGGCATTCCAGAGTCCATCCAAGAGGGGTCACCTTGGATTCAGGCAATCACAGGAGTTCCTTGTGGCAGTTGAGGAACAGCAGCTAAAGCCCAGCTCAGCTCAGAGATCCTTCGGGAGATCCTTCGGGAGACCCTTCAAGAGATCCTTTCGGAGATCCTTTGGGAGATCCTTCGGGAGAACCTTCGGGAGAACCTTCGGGAGACCCTTTGGAGATCCTTCGGGAGATCCTTCGGGAGATCTTTGGTAGATCCTTTGGGAATCTCCACTCTGATGAGCAGGTTTGGAGCAGCAGCAGGAGACCATGGAGCAGTTGGATGTGGATGCCGGAGATGATCCAAGGCCATGCAAAAAGTCCTGGATCTGCACTGTGGCCGATGATTCCCCATAGAGCTGGAAAAAGCCTTTTTGGGGTTTTGGGATTCAAGATCCCCCTGGATATCCAACAGGGAGAACGACACTAAGGATGGGAGGAGGAGGGAAGCGCAGGATGGGGTCGTTTTCCATGGGGTGGGATGCACCGAGAGATCCCTCCTGCCTCGCAGAGAGCATGGAAGCGCCGGCCTGTGCTGGAATTCCGGAGAAAAACCCGGCCCTGTCCCATTCCTGCGTGCCCTCCATCTCCAACCAGGCAGTGAAAACATCCCAACAGAACACACAGAGCTCATCCCAAGGGAAAGAGACGGGAAACCAGCGCGGGACACGCCGGCGCGGCACAAGGCGGGCGGTGCCACCGAGGTGGCAGGGAGGGGACAGCCCTAGGTGAGCGTGTTGGAGTAGAAGCTGAGGCTCTCGGAGACCGTCTTGGAGTCGCTGCGGGAGGAGCCGTTGGAGGTCATGTCCAGCGAGAGCCGCTCGGCCTGGCCGGGCTCGTCCGGCTCCTCGTCGGCCGCGCCGAGCGCCGAGGCCACGGTGGTGGTGTCCATGCGGCTGAGCTTGGACACGGAGCTGTGCGTGTGCAGGAACCGCGCCGAGCGCAGCTCCAGCCCCTCGTACTCGCCGGCGCTGACGCACGGGCACCACCGGAAGGCGTGCTTGAATCCCACCCGGAACCTGGCCACGGGGACGGCAGAGACGTGGAATGGGGCAAGGGAGTCGGGAAAGACACGGACATGGGTGGGGAGAGACGTGGAGATGGCCAATGGGATGGAGATGGCCAGAGGAATGGGATGGAGATGGTCAAAGGAATGGGATGGAGATGGCCAAAGGAATGGGATGGAGATGGTCAAAGGAATGGGATGGAGATGGCCAAAGGAATGGAATGGAGATGGCCAGAGGAATGGGATGGAGATGGCCAAAGGAATGGAAATGGCCAAAGGAGTGGGACGGAGATGGCCAGAGGAATGGGATGGAGATGGACAAAGGTGGTGGGAAAGACATGGTTGTGGCCAAAGGAATTGGGATGGACACAGCCAAAGGAAGGGGGAGATAAAGCTGAGCTTTTCCATACATGGCAGAATTGCCATCTTCCTCTGAGGGGAGGAAAAACCCTTGGAGAAACAAGAAACCCACCGAGAAATGAAAAACTCCCTGAGAAATGAAAAAAAACCCTGAGAACAGAAAACCCTTGAGAAACAAAAAAAACTTTTCAGAAAACCCACTGAGAAATGGAAAACCCACCAAGAAATGGAAAACCCACTGAGAAATGGAAAAACCTGCTGAGAAGTGAAAAACCTGCCGAGAAATGAAAAAACCCCCTGAGAACAGAAAATCCTGTTTTCTGAAAACAGGAAAAACCCACTGAGAAATGGAAAACCCACCGAGAAATAGAAAACCCCCTGAGAAATGAAAAACCTGCTGAGAAATAGAAAAGCCCCTTGAGAAATGGAAAAACCCCCTGAGAAATGGAAAACCCCCTCTAAACCCCAGTTAGGAGCTGGGATTGTTTCAGTTGACGTTTGCCCTCAGAATCCATGGGGATTAGGAAAGCCTCCAGGTGAGACCTCTGCCTCCCCCCACCTCTGCTGGAAGGGGCAGAGGGCGGGACGGACCCATCCCAGAAAACCCCGTCCATCCTCTTCTCCGGGACCCCGCCCCGCCTCTCCCGCCGCGGCCCGTTCCCGCTCCTGAGGCGCTCCCACCTGTCGTTGAGGCAGCAGTAGATGATGGGGTTGTACATGGTGGAGCTCATGGCCAGCCACATGACGGCCAGGTAGAGCTGCTGGATGGATCTCCGCAGGTACCACTCGGGCCGCAGGTACTGCAGCGTGAAGTACACGTGGTAGGGCAGCCAGCAGAGCGCGAAGGTGCACACCACGATGATCATCATCTTCACCACCTGCCACGGGGGAGAGAAACGCAGCATCCAGCGGCCATTCCAGCCTTGGGAATGGCCTTTCTGACCGGGAATGGCCTTTCCAATCGGGAATGTGCGGCCAGCATCTTGGTTAAACCACTTTTGTGGAGGAGATGTCCACAGGACTCTGCTCCATCTTCAACTCATCCATTGGTCATTCCAACCTTTTTTGGCCTTGGAGACCTTGCCAATTGGGAACGACATCTCAGTTAAACCTCACCTGTGGAGGAGGTGTCCTAAACCCAATCCATTGGTCATTCCACCCTCTGGAATGGCCTTTCCAACTGGGAAGCCGTGGTCAATGTCTCAGTTAAACCACTTTTGTGGAGGAGATGTCCACAGGACTCTGCTCCATCTTCAACTCATCCATTGGTCATTCCAACCTTTTTTGGCCTTGGAGACCTTTCCAATTGGGAACGACATCTCAGTTAAACCTCACCTGTGGAGGAGGTGTCCTAAACCCATCCATCGGTCATCCCACCCTCTGGAATGGCCTTTCTGACCAGGAATATGCGGCCAGCATCTTGGTTCAGCTACATTTGTGGAGGAGATGTCCAGAGGACTCTGCTCCATCTTCAACCCTTCCATCGGTCATTCCAACCTTTTGGACCTTGGAGATCTTTCCAACCGGGAACAACATTTTGGTTGAACCACTTTTGTGGAGGAGGTGTCCTAAACCCATCCATCGGTCATCCCACCCTCTGGAATGGCCTTTCCAACCAGGAACAGGTGGTCAACGTCTTGGTTGACCTCCACAGCTGTGGAGGAGGTGTCCAGAGGACTCTGCTCCATCTTCAACCCTTCCATCGGTCATTCCAACCTTTTGGACCTTGGAGATCTTTCCAACCGGGAACAACATTTTGGTTGAACCACTTTTGTGGAGGAGGTGTCCAGAGGACTCTGCTCCATCTTCAGCCACCAAGTCCTCCCCTGCTCCTGGTGAGGACCCTCCCTAGTGAAGGGTTTGGGGCTGGGACTGGCTGGGATTGGCCATGGATTATGGATCCAGCCATGCCCAGAATTCCTCACCTTCCTCTTGGCCAACACTTGCTCTTGACCAACACCTGGTTGGGATTGGCCAGGAATTCTCTGGATCCACTTGCTGGAATTCCTTACCTCGTGGAGATTGGCCAGGAATTCTGGATCCAGCCCCTCCTGGAATTCCTCACCTTCCTCTTGGCCGACACCTGCTCATGGTTGGGATTGGCCAGGAATTCTGGATCCACACCTGCCTGGAATTCCTCACCTTGTGGAGATTGGCCAGGAATTCTGGATCCAACACCCTCACCTTCCTCTTGTCCAGGACTGCTCATAGTTGGGATTGGCCAGGAATTCTGGACCCATCCACGCTCAGAATTCCTTACCTTGGGGAGATTGGCCAGGAATTCTGGATCCAGCCCCTCCCAGGATTCCTCACCTTCCCCTTGTCCAAGACTTCTTGTGGTTGGGATTGGCCAGGAATTCTGGATCCAGCCCCTCCTGAAATTCCTCACTTTCTCTTGTCCAAGACTGCTCGTGGTTGGGATTGGCCAGGAATTCTGGATCCAGCCCCCCCCGGAATTCCTCACCTTCCTCTTGGCCGACACCTGCTCGTGGTAGCGGTCGGAGGAGTCTCCGGGGATGGCGCTGGCCCAGAGCGTGCGGCCGACGGCGCCGTAGGCACAGCCGATCACCAGCAGCGGCAGCAGGTACAGCAGGACCGTCATGGAAAAGTGGTACCTGGAAAAAAAACCGGGATAATCCCTGAGGATCCAGCAGGGATGGTCATGGAAAAAAAAACCTGGGATAATCCCTGAGGATCCAGCAGGGATGGTCATGGAAAAAAAAACCTGGGATAATCCCTGAGGATCCGGTGCCTGCCCCAGGCAGAGCTTGGAGGGAAAGAGCTGCACTCGGAAAGAGGATTTGGCACAATTCCTGCACAGCTCTGGAATTCCTGCAGAGCTGGGCTGGGAAGAATTCCCTGCTTTGCCCCCAGTCTTTTCCCGTTCTCCATTATGGATCCCTCCCCTCCCCGTTCGGAATAAAACCTCTGGAGACTCATCCTGCTCCTGGGAAAAGTCCATTTCCCCCCTCTTGGATCACTTCACCCCCTGGGGGTGTTTTCCACCCGGATCGAGCCCCTCCAGGGGGGATTTTCCCCCCGGCACCTCCCGGGATGGGATGTAGCCGGGAAATTCCCGGGGATTTCCTCTGGGAAGGACGTTTGGAGCTGAGTTTTCCCTCTCACTCCTCATCTCCTCCCACATTTTCCTGGGGATGGATGCGGTCTCTGCGCCCACCTTTCAGCTGGAATTCCTGCTGGAAAAGTGGGATTTGGGAATAGGAACTGATGGGAATATTGAGAAGAAATAAAGGATTTTCCTGCGGAGCAAATACCAGGAATGGGAGCACTGGGAATGCTGTGGCAGCACTGGGAATGCTGGGGGAATTCTAGGAATGTTGTGGGAGAATTGGGAATGCTGTGGGGATTCTGGGAATTCTGTGGGAGAATTGGGAATGCCGTGGGAATGCTGTGGCAGCGCTGGGAATGCTGTGGGAGCACTGGGAATGCCATGGGAGCAGTGGGAATGCTGGTGGAATTCTGGGAATGCTGTGGGAGAATTGGGAATGCTGTGGCAGCACTGGGAATTCTGTGGGAGCACTGGGAATGCTGGGGAAATTCTGGGAATGCTGTGGGNAATTCTCAGAATGCTGTGGGAGCACTGGGAACGCTGTGGGAGAATTTGGAACACTGTGGCAGTGCTGGGAATGCTGTGGGAGAATTGGGAATGCTGTGACAGCATTGGGAATTCTGTGGCAGCACTGGGAATGCTGGTGGAATTCTGAGAGTACTGTGGGAATTCTGGGAATGCTGTGGGAGCACTGGGAATGCCATGGATCAGTGAGGACTTGTGTTAAAGAGGAAATCCAATAATTCCGTGTTTAACCACAGGAGGGGACGGAGGCTCCGACCTCGCAGAAAATCCTGGAAAATCCTCTCCTCCCTAAAAACCAAATCCACAAACGTGGCTGGTGGCAGCTTGGAAAACTTCCCAAATCCTGCCTGGTTAGCGGGAATTTTATCCCCAAGGTTTTGTGGCCTCTGGGTGGATTTTTGGGCTCCAATCCCAGCTCCTGCATCTTTCCAAGAATTTGGACTCCAGTCTCCAACCCAGCCGCTCCCAGCCCTGCTCCTGCTCCTCTTCCCGGGAGCTTGGATTGAATCCCAGCTCCGGAGGGTGAGGAACAGCTCTGGGAATTCCCCCGCAGGGAACGGGGCCGGGCCTGGCCCCGCTGCTGCTCGGTCCCGGAATCTGATTTTCCCCGGCCCTAATTCCATTTGGGATGGGCTCGGCGGGGCTGGATTGCGTTTGCCTCGTTCCAGAGGCGTCTCGGCGGCTCCAGAGGAGGATTTTGTTGTGGTTCCCATGGAATTCCAGATCCTCCGAGCGCTGCAGGAATGTCTGGAGGAGCTGCGGGATAACGTCAGAGGTGTCTGGGCTACGAGAGCTGTTCCAGACAGCCCCGGGAATTCTTTTGGGATGCCAGGCATGGGGAAGCAGTGGAATTGTCCTGCCTGCGGGATTCCCGGCATCGGGGCGCTCCGGGAAAATCGGGGTTTGCGGCTGGGAGGGTTTTAGGATGTGCGGGAGGGAGGGAATTGCGGGAGGATGGAGCTGCCGCCTCCTTTTCCCTGGCAAATCCCGGGAATGTTGGCAGAAAAGGGATGTCCCCGGGGAATCTGAATTCCCAGAAGATCCAGGGGCGGCTTCTCCCTTCCCTCAAAACCCCAAACGGCCGCTGATGGAATTCCTGATCCCTTTGGGAAGCAGGGATCAAAGGCTGGATCGAATCCCATGGAATTATCGGCTCCGGCCGAAAACAGCGATGTTTTCCAGGGAAAAACCAGCTCTGGTAACCTCTGCACGCCGGGGTTGTGCTCTCCACAGGTTTTCCAAAGGAATTCCCTCCCAAAAGTGTTGGAATTCTCCTGTTTTCCCTGTTTTTTTCCCTCCTGTTTGCCCTGGGAACTGGAAAAAGGACGGAATTTTTTCCTCCTGCTGCCGCAAACGGAGCAGCTGCCACCGGAGTGTTCCCGGAATAACCTCTCCGAGGCCATGGAGCGGGGAAAGGGCTGCAATGATGCCTCTGGAATGACCCAAACACCTGTCCCGAGTTATTTAGGGCAGGAAAATCCCATCCCGGGATCCACTCAGGGAATTCCCGAGGATTGGAGACGCCACCGAGCCACGAGTTCTTCCCAATCCCCAAATCCTTTGGGATTTCCCCATCCCGAAGCTGCCGGGGATCTCCTTTCCCAGTTTTCCCAGCCCTGGAGCGTGGATCCCTCCTGGATTTCACATTTTCCTTTGGGATCAGCCTTTGGAAATGCCACTGGAATCATCTGTCCCAGTCAGTGGCTGCCTCATTCCGGGCTGGGAATCTTGGGATATTCTGGGCTGGGAGGGACCCCCAAGGATGGAATGAGGTTGGAAAACCTCCCCGGAGCGCTCCGGCCCCGGCTCTGTCTGTGCCACTCCGGGAATGAGGTGACAAAGGACACCGGGGTGGGGGGGTGGCACTGGCCACTCTTGGATCTGGACACCTGTCCTGGCTCCAGCACAATTCCACAGCGGAATTCCACAGCCCCAGTTCCACAGCTCCAATTTCTCCCTCCTCAGGGCTGGAGATCACAAACTCCTTTTTTATTCCCTTCTTTATTCCCTGTTTTATTCCCTTTTTTAAATTCCGTTTTTTAAATCCCCTTTTTATTTCCCTATTCTATTCACTTCTTTATTCTCTATTTTATTCCCTTTTTTTATTCCCTATTTTATTGGTTTCTTTATTCCCTATTTTATTCCCTTTTTTATTCCCATTTTTATTCCCTATTTTATTCCCTTTTTATATTCCTTTTTCATTCCCTTTTCTATTCCCTATTTTATTCCTTCCCCCCACCCCCTTTTTTTCTTCAACACCTGACATTTGACCCCCCTTGGCAAACCATGCCCAGACCCTTTGGAAATTCTGGGAGCTCCTTCCTCTTTTCCTTTTCCTCCTCCTTTCCTTTATCTCCTCCTTTTCTTTTCCTCCTTTCCCTCTTTTCCCATTTTTTCCCCCCCTTTCCTCCCTTTTTTCCCCTTCCCCCCTTTTCCCCCTTCTTTTCCCTTCCCTTTCTCTTTCCCTTCCCCCTTCCCTTTCCTTCCCCCTTTGTCTTTTCCTCCTTTCCCTTTCCTTTTTCCTCTTTTCCCCTTTTTTCACCCTTTGTTTTCCTCTTTTCCCCCATTTCCCTTTCCTTCCCCCTTTCCTTTCCTCTTTCCCTCCTCCTTTTTCTTTTCCTCTTCTCCCTTTCCCCCTTTCTTTTCCCCCCTTTTCCCCTTTCCCTCCTCATTTCCCTTTTCCTCCTCCTTTTCCCCCTCTCCCTCTTTCCATTTCCCCCATTTCCCTTTCCTTCCCCCTTTGTCTTTTCCTCCTTTCCCTCTTTTCCCATTTTTTCCCCCCCTTTCCTCCCTTTTTTCCCCTTCCCCCCTTTTCCCCTTTCCCTCCTCATTTCCCTTTTCCTCCTCCTTTCCTTTATCTCCTCCTTTTCTTTTCCTCCTTTCCCTCTTTTCCCATTTTTTCCCCCCCTTTCCTCCCTTTTTTCCCCTTCCCCCCTTTTCCCCCTTCTTTTCCCTTCCCTTTCTCTTTCCCTTCCCCCTTCCCTTTCCTTCCCCCTTTGTCTTTTCCTCCTTTCCCTTTCCTTTTTCCTCTTTTCCCCTTTTTTCACCCTTTGTTTTCTTCTTTTCCCCCATTTCCCTTTCCTTCCCCCTTTCCTTTCCTCTTTCCCTCCTCCTTTTTCTTTTCCTCCTCTCCCTTTCCCCCTTTCTTTTCCCCCCTTTTCCCCTTTCCCTCCTCATTTCCCTCCTCTCCCTCTTTCCATTTCCCCCATTTCCCCGTGGATTTCCCCGTTCCCACTCACGTTTTTCCGGACACGGCTCCCCCGGGCTCCGGCCACTCCACGAGGCAGACGACGCGTCCCGGGAGCTGGGCGGTGACGGAGAAATATCCCTGGGGAAAGGCCAGCAGGAGCGCCAGGAGCCAGATCAGCCCCATCAGCGCCTTGGTGGCCGCGGCCGAGAGGCGCGGCCGGAGCGGGTGGATGATGGCCATGTACCTGTGGGAAAAGCGGGAATTGGGCCGGGAAAACCCCGGAGTTACGGCTCTGGGAATGGCGGGAAAATACCAGAGTTCTGGGTCTGGCAAAAGTGGGAATGGGAGCTGGAAAATCCTGGAGTTTTGGGTCTGGGAACAGCAGGAATCAGGGCGGGAAAATCCTGGAGTTACAGCTTTGGGGAAAGTGGGAATCGGCAGGAAAATCCCAGTGTTCCAGCTCCGGAAATGGGAGCTGGGAAGTCCCGGTGTTCTGGGTCTGGGAAAAGTGGGAATCAGGGCTGGAAAATACCAGTGTTCCAGCTTTGAGAACAGCGGGAATCAGGGCAGGAAAGTCCCAGTGTTCCCTTTGGGAAAAATGGGAATGGGAGCTGGACAGTCCCAGTGTTCCAGCTCTGGGAAAAGTGGGAATCGGGGCAGGAAAATCCCAGAGTTCCAGCTTTGGGAAAAGTGGGAATCAAGGTTGGAAAATTCCAGTGTTCCCTTTGGGACAAGCGGGAATCAGGGCTGGAAAACCCCAGCGTTCCCTTTGGGAAAACAAAGGATGGGGCGGGAATTTGGGAGCCGAGGGAACTGCTGGGCCCTGAGTTCTTTGGGATCTTCCTGAGGCGCCTCGGTGCCAGCCCCGATCCCGAATTTCCTGCCATTGTCCGGAGTGTTCGGAACAACTTCCGCATGTTTTTCTTTCGTGCCCAGGCCTGGAGCAGCTCCAGGGAAAGGAGGGGATGGAGGAACTTCCAGCACAAATCCCCCAACAAAGCCACGATGGATCCCGCAAAAAATTCCATTGGGGGATTCCCAGAGGATCCGTGGATTCCTCTGGATCCCAGAAAATGCCCAGGGCCGGGCTGGACAGGGTTTGGAGCAGCCTGGGACAGGGGAAGGTGGCACTGGGTGGGATCTGAGGTCCTTCCCAATCCCACCCTTTCCAGGATTCCCGTATTCCATGGACCAAACCACAATCCCCACTTGCTCCAGGGTGGCTTTTCCAAGTTTTTCCAAGGCCATTCCATACCCTGGGAATTGCCTGCAGGGAGGGAGAGGGACTGGGGAGAATTCTGCTCCTCCCAGGCCTCGCTCCGGATCCCATCGCGCTGCCGGACTTTGGGGGCACGAGCCTCATTCCACGCCACTTCCCTGATTTTTGGTGGAAATTGGGAATTCCAGCTCCATCCCAGCTGTGACTGGGACACCAACCTGACCCTGCTGCTCCTGAGCCTGGCTCTGTCCCTTCCCAATCCTGGCTCTGCCCATTCCCATTCCCAATCCTGGCTCTGTCCCTTCCCAATCCTGGCTCTGTCCCTTCCCAATCCTGGCTCTGTCCCTTCCCAATCCTGGCTCTGCCCATTCCCAATCCTGGCTCTGTCCCTTCCCAATCCTGGCTCTGCCCATTCCCAATCCTGGCTCTGCCCATTCCCAATCCTGGCTCTGCCCATTCCCATTCCCAATCCTGGCTCTGTCCCTTCCCAATCCTGGCTCTGCCCATTCCCATTCCCAATCCTGGCTCTGCCCATTCCCAATCCTGGCTCTGCCCATTCCCAATCCTGGCTCTGTCCCTTCCCAATCCTGGCTCTGCCCATTCCCAATCCCAATCCTGGCTCTGCCCATTCCCAATCCCGGCTCTGGCTCTGCCCATTCCCAATCCTGGCTCTGCCCATTCCCATTCCCGGCTGTGACTGGAACCCCAACCCGGCTCTGCTGCTCCTGGTCCCAGTTCCGCCCATTCCTAATCCCAGCTCTCCCTATTCCCAATCCCAGTTCCGGCTCTCCCTGTCCCCAGTCCTGACCCTGCTGTTCCCAATCCCTGTTCTGGCTCTCCCCATTCCCAATCCCAATCCCATCTCTTCCCTTTCCCAATCCCAATCCCAGCTCTTCCCGTTCCCAATCCTGATCCCATCTCTCCCTGTTCCCGATCCTGTCTCTCCCCATTCCCAATCCCAGTTCCAGTTCTCCTCATTCCCAATCCTGATCCCATCTCTCCCCATTCCCAACCCCATTTCCAGCTCTCCCACGGATCCTTCTGCTGCCAGCCGGGAGCGATTCCTCCCTTCCAGGCTCCTGGAACAAATCCCTGCTTTTCCTGCCTTTCAGCTCCATTGTCAGGTCCCAGACACAGGAAAAGAGGAATTTTCCAAGGTTTGGAGATGCCTGGAGGGGCTGAGGATGGGATTTGTTCCCTTCCTGATTCCTGGCTGGAATTTGGGATGCAGTGAAGCACACGGAGGCTGCAGCTTCCAGGTGGGAGCCTCGATTTTTTGGGAAAACAAACCTCTCTCCAGGGTTTGCAGGTGCAGAAAGATGTTTTGGTAATGCTAATCCTCAAAAAAATCCCATCCCCAGCCTTCCAGACCTTCCTGTTTTGCTGCAGCTTCCCTGGATTTGCTTTCATGGGGTCTTTTTTGGGGTGGATCAAAGGCTGTAAATGAAATTATTCACCCCAAAAAATAATCCCTGGAATTCATCCCAGCCCCAAAGGGGCTTTTCCAGCTGATCCCAAAGATCCTCCTGGAACAGCACCATGGGAGAGAAACTGGAAATATCCCGGTTTTTATTGATTATTGCCTCAATTCCCACGGATTTTAGGGAGAGGATTTTGTGACAAAACCAACCCCGGGGGTGTTTTTAATGGTGGGGAGCCTCATCCACCCCCGGCTCTGCTTCCCAAAGGGAATCTTGGGGCCAGCAGCTCCAAAGGCGCAGGAAAATGGCAGGAAAAGCGTCCTCCCCCCTCGGATCCCTGCCAGAATTCCCTTTATTCCCTGGGAGAGGCGGCAGAGCCCGTCTGGCTCCAGGAACGTGGCCTTGGATAAATCCGAAAGGCACGGAGGGGGCAGCGAGGCTGCTCCGGAGCCAGGATTCGTCCCCCAAGCCCAAATTCCCGGGAGAGGGAGGGACAGCAGGGAAGGGACATCCTGGGGCTTCCGGGCGTTCGGTGTCCCCCAGTCCCACGGGGATCTGGGATCCTGAGCTTTGGATCACGGCTCCAGTGGGATCTGGCTGAGCTTTGGATCACAGCCCCACTGGGATCTGGGATCCGGCAGGAACTGGGCAGGGAAAACCCAACCCTGGCAGCCCAGTGGAGGATTCCCAGAATCCCGGAATCCCAGGCTCCGGCCTCTCCCACTGGATCCAGCCCTGGAACCCAGGTGGGTTTGCCTGGGGACACAAAGCCAGGAAGCTTTTCCCAGCCTGAGCTGTTCCTCAGACATTCCCAACCCAGCCCAAATCCATGGAATGGCTCCAGGCATGGCAGGGCTGGCCTGGGCATGGGCTTTGTGAGGTGAGGCCATTTTGTGCCTGAATTCCTGAATGAGGAGAGGAGAGGAGAGGAGAGGAGAGGAGAGGAGAGGAGCTGGGAAGGCAGAGGCTGCTCCAACGGCTCCTCCAGCACCAACCCCGGAGCCTTTCCCGAGCTCCCAGTGCTCCCAAAGGATTCCCAAAGCCACCTGCAGCCAGGGCTGGGGTTATTTTTAGCACCTGGATGAGCTTTGCGTTAATTGTGGTGGAACAGACGGATCTGAGCCGAGCCCCGGGCCTGGCACCTGGGCTCGGGGCAGGAGTGACCCTGGTCTGGGCTCTGGGCAGGAGTGACCCCGGTCACTGTCCCTGCGCTCGGGGCAGGAGTGACCCAGTGACCCCAGCCACCGTCCCCACGCTCCCGGCTCCGGCCAGGAGTGACCCCACGGCGGTCACTGACCTGTCCAGCGCGATGGCCGTCATGGAGTAGATGCTGGCGAAGACGGCGGCGATGGGGAAGAAGTTGTGGAAGCGGCAGTAGGCGGGGCCGTAGTACCACTCGTTGTGCACGGCGTAGCTGAAGTTCACCACGGTGTTGAGCGCGGCCATGGAGGCCTCGGCGAAGGCCAGGTTCACCAGGAAGTAGTTGGTGACCGTGCGCATCCGCTTGTGCGCCAGGATGATCCACATGACCACCACGTTGCCCACCACGGCCACCACCACGATGAGCGCGTAGGCCACGGCCCACAGGGCCACCTGCCACGGCGGCTGCACGAAGGGGTTGGCCCAGGACTCGTTCAGCGAGGAGTTGAGGTGCTCCAGCTCCGCCGCCAGCGCCGGGGAGTCATCCATGGCCACGGCACCGCGGGTCAGGGGAGCTGCTCTCCTGGGTCAGCTGATTCGGGGTGAGGGGCCCTTCTGGGTCAGCAGTTTTGGGGTGAGGGGCTCTCCTGGATCAGCCAATTTGGGGTGAGGGGCCTTCCTGGCTCAGCCAGTTTTGGGGTGCAGATCTCTCCTCGTTTAGGGTGCAGCAGGGTCAGTGCAGAGCCGGTTTTGGGGTGCAAGGCCCTCCTGGATGAGCAGTTTTGGGGTGATGGGCCCTCCTGGGTCAGCAGTTTTGGGGTGCAAGGCCCTCCTGGATCAGCAGTTTTGGGGTGCAGGGCCCTGCTGGTTTAGGGTGCAGCAGGGTCAGTGCTCAGCCAGTTTCAGGCACGCAGCCAGTTTTGGGGCGCGGGCCCTCCTGGCTCGGCCAGTTTTGGGGTGCAGGGCCCTGCTGGTTTAGGGTGCAGTAGGATCAGGGCACAGCCAGTTTTGGGGTGCAGGGCCCTCCTGGCTCAGTCAGTTTTGAGGTGCGTGGCTGCTTCAGGGCATGGGCACCTCCCAGTTTGGGGGCAGCAGGTTTGGGGTGCAAGACCTGTCTGGGTCAGGCTGCAGCAGGTTTGGGGTTCTGGTCCCTGCGGTGTCCGGGTGCAGCTGGAGCCGGGAGTGTGGCCATGGCACGGCTGGCTCTGGTGCGGGGCTGGTTNATCTCTCCTCGTTTAGGGTGCAGCAGGGTCAGTGCAGAGCCAGTTTTGGGGTTCTAGGCCCTCCTGGATGAGCAGTTTTGGGGTGATGGGCCCTCCTGGGTCAGCAGTTTTGGGGTGCAGGGCCCTGCTGGTTTAGGGTGCAGCAGGGTCAGTGCAGAGCCAGTTTTGGGGTTCTAGGCCCTCCTGGATGAGCAGTTTTGGGGTGCAGGGCCCTGCTGGTTTAGGGTGCAGCAGGGTCAGTGCTCAGCCAGTTTCAGGCACGCAGCCAGTTTTGGGGCGCGGGCCCTCCTGGCTCAGCCAGTTTTGGGGTGCAGGGCCCTCCTGGCTCAGTCAGTTTTGAGGTGCGTGGCTGCTTCAGGGCATGGGCACCTCCCAGTTTGGGGGCAGCAGGTTTGGGGTGCAAGACCTGTCTGGGTCAGGCTGCAGCAGGTTTGGGGTTCTGGTCCCTGCGGTGTCCGGGTGCAGCTGGAGCCGGGAGTGTGGCCATGGCACGGCTGGCTCTGGTGCGGGGCTGGTTCTGGCACGGCTGGCTCGGGATGTGGATCTCCCGGTTCGGGCACGGCTGGCTCGGGATGCGGATCTCTCCCGGTTCTGGCACGGCTGGCTCGGGGCGCGGGTCCCGCCGGGCTCGGCTGCGGTTTCCCCAGGGTTCGGATTCCTCCCGGTTCGGGAAGCGGGTCCTGCCCGGTTCGGCACCCGGCTGGGATGCAGCTGCAGCGGGGCAGGTGCGGATCTCTCCCGATTCGTGATTCAGCCGGTTCGGGAAGCAGCCCGTTCGGGATGCGGCTTCTCTCGGTACCTGATGCAGCCGGTTCGGGATGCGGGTTCCCCGGTTCGGGATGCGGATTCCCCGGTTCGGGGTGCGGGCGGTTCGGAATGCAGATTCCCCCGTTCCTGCTGCAGCCGGTTCGGGATGCGGATCCCCGCTCGGTTCCGGATGCGGATCCCCCGGTTCGGGATGCGGGCGGTTCCGGATGCAGATTCCC
>VXBN01011674.1:83019-108300 GCA_013397395.1 Sinosuthora webbiana
TGGGGTTTCCTTGGTTTGGGGTTTCTTCTGGGTTGGGGTCCTCCCTTGACCAGAGGTTCCCTTTGGCTGGTGTCTCCATGTGGTTGGGGTCTCCCTGGGTTTGCGTCTCCCCTTGACCAAAGCCCCCCTTTGACCGAGGTCCCCCCATGGTTGGGATCTTCTCTGGTTTGGGGTTTCCCTGGTTTGGGGTTTCCCTGTTTTGGGGTCTCCCCATGGCCAGAGTCCCTCTTTCACTGGGGTCTCCCCTTCACCAGGGTCTCCCCTTTGTTGGGGTCCCCCTTTAGCTGGGGTCTGTCCATGGTTGGGGTCTCTCTTTTTTTGGGATCTCCCCTTGGTTGGGGCCTCCCTTTGACCACAGTCTGCCCTTTTTTTGGGTCTCGACCTGACCNCTTTGACCGCAGTCTGCCCTTTTTTTGGGTCTCGACCTGACCAGGATCTTCCCCTTTTTTGGGGTCTCCCCTTTTTTGGGGTCTTCCCTTGGTTGGGGTCTCCCAAATTCCCAGAAAACTCCCCAGTTCAGCCACGTTCGGCGCTTTAGGAAAGAACTTTCCTCACTTGGGGGAGTGAAGTTTTGCCTCCGGGTTGTTCGAAGCAACGGTGACAAAATAATAAAAGAAATTCGAGGGGGATTAAAAAAAAAAAAAATAATAAAATCAAACCAAAATCTGAAGGGATCCAAAAGATCAAAACCGGAGTGGGACCTGAAAAATCGAAATTCGAGGCAAATTAAAAATAAATAAATAAATAAATAAATCCAAGAGGCTGAAAAAGCTCAAAAGCTGAAAGGATCCAAAAAGATCAACATCCTAGCGGGAATCAGAAAAATGAAAATCCGAGGGGATCTAAAACATCAAAATCCCAGGGGCTAAATATATATATCTATATCTCCTAGGGGAATCAAAAGATCAAAATCCGAGGGAATCCAGAGAAATTCCAGAGCCCCGCGTGCCTCGGAGCGGGGCTCAGGATTCCTCAATTCCTCCCGAACCTGGAAGATCCAGACCCGCGAAATCCCGGGACAATCCCTGACTGGAAAAATCTCCTTCCCAGCCGCGGGCGGGAATTCCCGGCCGGGACCCTGCAAAGGGTTAAGGCGGCTCCTGCCGGGCGGAAATCGGCCAAGTTCAAACTCCCCGCACCGATTCCAGCCGGGAATGAGCCGGGAAGAGCCGCCGGCATGGCCCGGACCTGCCGCGAGTCCCACTTTTATTACTACGGCATCAAATTCGCGCTCTCCGCCTACGCCACGCTCTTCTCGGTACGTTCTCTGCCCGTTTTTTTTCCTCATTTTTCCCCCCAGTGTTTTTCCCATGTTTCCCCGCGTGTTTTTCCATGTTTTTTCCACCTTTCCCCCCGCTGTTTCCCCATCCCCGCGGGCTGGATTTGGCTTTTCCAGCCCCTTTCGCTTGTCCGGGTCCCAAATTCCCCTTTTTCCCAAAGCCCCAAATCCTTGAGGAAAAGCGGCGGTGCCTCCCAGCGCCCGGGGCCGGCTCCAAACGGGCGATTTTTGGCTCCGGGCTCGGCAATTTTGGGCTCCAAACCGGGCGATTTTGGGCTGTTTGGCTCCAAACTGGGCGATTTTGGGGTGAGCCCGTGCGTTTTGGGGATTTTCCAAGCGCATCCACCCCCCCAATGATTCCTTTTGTGCAGCGAGTCCCGTTCGGAGCAGAAAAAAAAGGAGAAAATTCCATTTTGTTTTTACCCCCCAGTTTCCCCCTGAAGACATCGAGGGTTTTTTTTCTTTTGGAAAAATTCAAAATAAAGCGATTTTTAGGAGGTTTTGAATCCCTGAACTCTGCTCGGGGCGGGATTTCCCCGCACCTGGGAGGTGCAAACACCTGCGGGAGAGGGGAGGGGAAAACCGGGAATTCCGCCCGTTTTCGGGGGCTCTTTTTGGGGTTTGGTTTTGCCTAATTCTGGCTTTATTTCCAAATCCTTCCTGCCCGGGGTTAAATAACCCCGGGGTGGGGCTGATTTTCCAGGTGTGAGCGCAGAAATTCCGGTGCAGGTGCCCGGAAATGATTTTAATTTCGATTTTGGTTTTTGACCCGTGAATGAGCTCGGCCCAGCCCTGGTGCCCGAGGGTTTGGGCCAACCCCCCAAATCGCTAAAATTTGGTGCTTTTTTGGGAATATCTCCCGGATTTCCCAGGCTCTGACAGGTGGGAAAGCTCCAAAGGGCCAAACCTCTGTGACATTCCCAGAAAACCCCAAAATTCCTGATTTCTCCCACATTTCTGGCTCAGGTTGGAGTTTTGGGTATGACTTGTGCAATATTCCAAACAAATCCGGGGGAAATCCCGAGGTTTGGGTTCCCAAGGAGCCGACCCCACTAGGTTTGGGGTTTCCCAAAGGCTTTTGGGGCGTTGAAGGAACTACGGGATTTTCCTCCTGATTCCACTTTGGGAATCGTGGATGAAACCTGGGACAATTCCCAGATTTTGGGGAGAATTTTGGGAGAGCTCCATGGAGAATCCAGCAGCGAGAGGCTCGGATTTGTCCAAAAAACGGGAAAACAACCCCCCAAAAAATCCCCACTTTGGACAGTTCCAACCCCTCCCGCCTCCATCCATGGGATGTTCCCAGGCGGGAATTCTGCTCAGGGAATCCACGGGAATTGTGCAGCTCCCGGGAGCCTTTTCAGCCTGACCTAATTCCGCCCTCATTTGCATAATCGTAGCCCAATTAATTCCGAGAACCCTCCGAGCCTCGTTAACCCCATGGACGGGCCGGGGTTGTTCCCGGGATGGTTTTTTTTTCTCCAATAAAACCAGGATTTTGTAGGAATTCCCTTTAGAAATTTTGACACCTTGGAATAAAATCCCGAGGGATGAGGGTTGGGTTGGTCCCCGTTGAGGTTTGGGGTTGAGGATTCCTGCTTTTTCAGCTGAGGGTTGTCCCAGCCTGTGGAAAACTGGATTTTGAGCCGGTGGATCCTTTCCAGGGATTTCATTACAGCCGGGAAAATCCAGGAAGGAGCCTGGGATGAGCCGGAGAGCGGCTTTAAACCAGGGAATTGGGGGTTGGTTTTAATCCGGTGGAGGAAAGATTTGGGATTTTCTGTCCCCCAAGGAAACCTCTCCTTCCCTTTCCTTGGAAAAACCACAAATGTAAAAAATACGGAAAATTCTCTCCCCACAAAACCGAGAGCGGATGTTTCGACCGACCCAGCTAAAAATTGGGATTTTGACATTCCCTCTGGGGAAAAAAAAAAAAAAAGGCAATTCCTGTTTTTTTCCTCTGGAAAAGGCCATTCCCAGCATTCCCGATGGAGGAGCCACAGCCCTGTGAAAGCTTTTCCCAATTCCCGGTTCCCAATTTCCAGTTCCCAATTCCCAGTTCCCGATTCCCAGTTCCCACCTGAGCTTGGGATGAGGTGGGAGCTCCTCCCACCCCAGAGCTGGATGTTAATTATTCCCTATCCCTTAATTGCTCCTCTCCCAATCCCATGACTCCAGGACAGGGAATTCCACAGGGATGGGGCCCGACCTGAGTTTAAATCCAGCCAGGATTGTTCTGGATCCCTGGAATTGTCCAAGGCCAGGCTGGAGCATCCCGGGATAGATTTGAGCCCTTTTCCATCCCAACCCATTCCGGGACTCTCCGAAAGCGCAGGAATTCAGCTGGATCCACTCGGAATTTCCATGGGAAATGAGAAGGGTGAACCCATTCCATGAAAACAGGGAAAAGGAAAACCTTGGGATGAAGGACCCACAGTGCCCCAAGGCAGCCTCGGGAATTCCGCGCCCTTTCCGTTTTCCAAGGATTCTCATCCCTGGAGAATCTTGTCTGGGATTCCTGGATGGGTCCGGGTGGATCCATCACCGTGGGACATTCCCGATGTGGGAAATATCCCAATTTCCTATTATTCCAGGAAGAGCAGGGGCAGCCCTGAGCTCCTGGGCTGTGCAACATTCCAGAGCTCTGGGGGTTTTCCTTGGATGTCTCCCACCTGCCTCTTTCCCTTGGAGAGTTTTTTCCCACCCCAAATCCCGAAAATCCTGAAAAACCCTGAAAATCCTGAAAACCCCAAATATCCCAAAAACCTTGAAAATCCTCAAACTGTCAAAAATCCCAGAAACCCTGAAAGTCCTGAAAACCTCTGAAAAATCCCCAAACCCCTGAAAATCTCAAACCCCTCAAAAATCTCCAAAACCCCGAAAAATCCCCCAAACCCTGAAAATCCCAAAAACCCTGGAAACCCCAAAAACCCTGAAAACCCACAAATCCTGAAAACTCTGAAAATCCCCAAAACCTCAAAAACCCCCCAAACCCCTGAAAATCCCCAAAACCCTCAAAAATCCCCCCCAAAAACCACTGAAAATCCCAAAAACCCCGAAAATCTCAAAAACCCCCCAATTCCTGCTGCAGATCCTGGGGCTGCTGATCCTGAGCGTTGGGATCTACGCCGAGGTGGAGCGGCAGCGGCACAAGACCTTGGAAGGGATTTTCCTGGCTCCGGCTGTGCTGCTGCTCCTGCTGGGAATCTCCGTGTTCCTGGTGTCCTTCGTGGGAATGCTCGGGAGCCTCCGCGACAACCGCACCCTGCTCAGGATGGTGAGGAGCGCCGGGATGAGCGGGAACACCGGGAAGGGAATTCCATGGATTCCCAGTCAAAACTGTGACTGGGGGGGTCTCCAGGAGGGAATTCAGTGGATTTGGAGTCACCGCCGTGGTTTGGGGGTCTCCAGGAGGGAATTCCATGGATTCAGAGTCACCACTGTGGTTTGGGGATCCCAGGGAGGGAATTCCATGGATTTGGAGTCAAAACAACATCTTGGGGGGGTTCTCCAGGAGGAATTCCATGGATTCAGAGTCACCTCCGTGGTTTGGGGATCCCAGGGAGGGAATTCCATGGATCCAGAGTCACCTCCATGGCTGGGGGATCTCCAGGAAGGAACTCCATGGAGAATTCCATAGTCTCCACCACATCTGGAGGGTCTTAAGCAGGGAATTCCATGGTGTTGGAGTCACCGCCATGGTTTGAGAATCTCCAGGAGGGAATTCGATGGATTGAGAATCTCTACCACGTCTGGAGGGTCCTAAGCAGGGAATTCCATGGATTCAGAGTCACCTCCAAGTCTGGAGGGTCTTAAGCAGGGAATTCCATGGTGTTGGAGTCACCGCCATGGTTTGAGAATCTCCAGGAGGGAATTCCATGGATTGAGAATCTCTACCACGTCTGGAGGGTCCTAAGCAGGGAATTCCATGGATCCAAAGTCACCTCCATGGTTTGGGGATCACAGGCAGGGGATTCCATGGATTCGGAGTCACCTTCATGTCTGGGGGGTCTCCAGGAGGAACTCCATGGAGAATTCCATAGTCTCCACCACATCTGGAGGGTCTTAAGCAGGGAATTCCATGGTGTCAGAGTCATGTCCATGGTTTGGGGATCTCCAGGAGGGAATTCCATGGATCCAGAGTCACCTCTATGGTTTGGGGATCCCAGGGAGGGAATTCCATGGATCCAGAGTCACCTCCATGGTTTGGGGATCCCAGGGAGGGAATTCCATGGATCCAGAGTCACCTCCATGGTTTGGGGATCCCAGGGAGGGAATTCCATGGATTCGGGGTCCCCACCGTATTTTCCCTCCCGAGGTTCATCCCGGGGTGTGAATTCCCAAGGAAAAGCGGCTCCCCCTCCATGCCCAGCCCGGGTTTTGTGGGAATGGGGAGCTGAAAAGGCGGGAAGTGCTGAGCACAGGAAGGGGCAGGGAGCGGCGGCAATCAGAGCCCTTGTTGGGGTCGGGAATTGTCCTTTCCAGGATAAATCCCGGGAACAAAAGCAATCAGGGAAAGAGGCCCTGGAGGAGCTCTTGGAGCTGAGCTGGGACCGGCAGCTGCGGCTCTTCGGGGTTTTCATGGAAAAACAGGGAAATTGTGTTTAAAAGGATCCAGGGTTTGCGTTTTAAAGGATCTGGGATTGTGTTTGAAAGGATCTGGATTTGGATTTAAAAGGATCCAAGTCCATGTTTAAAAGGATCTGAATTTGTGTCTAGAAAAGTCTGGGACTGGGTTTAAACTGGGATTTGTGTTTAAAGGATTCAGGATTTGTGTTTAACAGGATCTGGAATCGTGTCTTAAAGGATTCAAGATTTCTGTTCCAAAGGATCTGGGATTGTCTTTAAAAGGATCCAGGATTTGTGTCTAAAAGGATCAGGATTTATGTTTAAAAGGACCCAGGATCATGTTTTCAAGGATTTGGAATCGAGTTTTAAAGGGCCTGGAAACATGTTTTAAAGGATCCAGGATTTGTGTCTAAAAGGATCAGGATTTATGTTTAAAAGGACCCAGGATCATGTTTTCAAGGATTTGGAATCGAGTTTTAAAGGGCCTGGAAACATGTTTTAAAGGATCCAGGATTTGTGTCTAAAAGGATCAGGATTTATGTTTAAAAGGACCCAGGATCATGTTTTCAAGGATTTGGAATCGAGTTTTAAAGGGCCTGGAAACATGTTTTAAAGGATCCAGGATTTGTGTCTAAAAGGATCAGGATTTATGTTTAAAAGGACCCAGGATCATGTTTTCAAGGATTTGGAATCGAGTTTTAAAGGGCCTGGAAACATGTTTTAAAGGATCCAGGATTTGTGTCTAAAAGGATCAGGATTTATGTTTAAAAGGACCCAGGATCATGTTTTCAAGGATTTGGAATCGAGTTTTAAAGGGCCTGGAAACATGTTTTAAAGGATCCAGGATTTGTGTCTAAAAGGATCAGGATTTATGTTTAAAAGGACCCAGGATCATGTTTTCAAGGATTTGGAATCGAGTTTTAAAGGGCCTGGAAACATGTTTTAAAGGATCCAGGATTTGTGTCTAAAAGGATCCAGGATTGTGTTTCAAAGGATCGGGAATCTTGTTTAAAAGGATCTGGATTTGTGTTTAAAAGGATTCAGGATTTCTGTTGGAAAGGATCCGTGATCTTGTTCCAAAGCATCCAAATCCGTGCCTGAAAGGATCCAGGATTTGTGTTTAAGATGATCCAGGATTTGTGTTTAAAAGGATTTGGGATTGTGTTTTAAAGGATTTGGGATTGTGTTTACAAGGATCTGGGACTGTGTTTGGAAGGATCTGGAGTCATGTTTAAAAGGATTTGGGATCATGTCTAAAAGGATCCAAATTTGTGTCTAAAAGGATCCAGGATCGGTTTAAACCCGGATTTGTGTTTTAAAGGATTGGGAATCCTGTTTAAAAGGATCTGGGATTCGTGTTTAAACCTGGATTTGTGTTTCAAAGGATCCAGGCTGGTTTCTCCCCGGGGCCGTGGAATTCCCGCAGGAATTCGGGATGATTTGTGCCCGCTCAGGGCAGCTGAAAGCTCCATCCATCTCCCGCCCCCGCAGCGGCTCCGTTCCCATTTATCCACCGGGAACAGGCAGTTCCTGACGTCCCCAAATCCTCAGGATCGATGTCCTGGAAACTCCAACCCCGCAGGATTCGTGCTCCGCAGGGGGAGGAATTAAACTGCACAAAATCTGCGTCTCGGGGTTGGAATGTCCCGATTTGGGAATAATTAACGAGGAGCAAAACCTTGGAGAGCATTAAGGGAGGGAAGGATGGGGAGGGATTTATCAATTCCCAAGGTTTCTGTGGGAATTAGAGTCACTTATTGGGAATTGGGATTGATGAGCTCGTTAATGGGCGCATTAATTGAATCGGAATTGAGCAGCTCTTCCTGACTCAGCATCCAGAGCCAGAGGAAGATTTCCTTCGGAATTTTCTCCATGAAATCCGGAACTTGTTCGGAGCTTTGTGCCGGGGGAGACCCTCGAGCTCCTTCCCGCTCCCTTCCCACTCCCTTCCCAATCCCTTCCCAATTCCTTCCCAATTCCTTCCCGCTCCCTTCCCGCTCCCTTCCCGATCTCTTCCCAATCCCCCTCTCCAGGATGGACATTGACAGGTGGAGACACGGCCACCAAGGCACATTTCAGCCAAAATTCCAGAAAAAAACCAGAATTCCGACAATGAATCCCTGGCTTCCCCGGTGTCCGGGTGGCCGTGTTGGAGTCGGACACGGACATGGATCCGGGATAATCCCTCCTTTCCTCGTTCCAGTTCTTCTGGGTGCTCCTGCTGATCTTCCTGACGGAGCTGCTGCTGATCCTCATGGAGATCATCTTCGAGAACAAGGTGGGAGTGGGGACAGCCGGAATTCCCGGAAATTCAGTTGTCATTCCCAAAGAACGGAATGGTTCTTCCCAAAAATGGAATGGTTCTTCCCAAAAATGGAATGGTTATTCCCAAAAATGGAATGGCCATTCCCAAAAAATGCGATGGTTATTCCCAAAAAATGGAATTGTTCCTCCCAAAAATCAAATGGTTATTCCCCAAAATTGAATGGCCATTCCCAAAAACTGAATGGTTATTCCCCCAAATTGAACTGTTATTCCCAAAAATCGAATGGTTATTCCCAAAAATGGAATGGCCATTCCCAAAAATTGGACGGTTATTCCCCCAAATTGAACTGTTATTCCCAAAAATCGAATGGTTATTCCTGAAAATGGAACGGTTATTCCCCAAAATGGAATGGCCATTCCCCAAAACTGAATGGTTATTCCCAAACATGGAATGGTTATTCCCAGAAATCGGATGGTTATTCCCAAAAATCCGATGGTTATTCCCAAAAATTGAATGGTCACTCCTGACCATGGAATTGTCATTCCCGAAACTGGAATTGCAATTCCTCGGGGCGGAACTCCGAGATGCGGCAGGAGCTTCAAATTTCAATTGATGTAAAATTAATTTTAATTTAATGGAGTGATATCGAAAGTTAATTAAACCCCGAACAATGAGGGAGGGAGGGGGGAGGGACAAATCTGACCTGGAAACGTGGGAAGCACAAATCCGCCCCTGGAACAATGGATGTTCATCAAACTCCCAAATCCCAGAGTTAATTGGATTTTAGATGAAATCAGCCAGGAGCTGCTCGATATGCAAATAAGCTTCGTTGATATGCAAATGAGGCCGGGGGGGATTAATGGGGTAGGGATCCTGGGGAGGGAGGGGTGGAAAGGGAGCAGAACCCCAGGAGCTTCAGCTCCCACCTGGAAAATTGGGATTTCATTCCAGAGGGATTCCTGAAAATCGAATTCCCAAAACCAGAATTGTCATTCCAGAAAACGGAATTGGGATGAGCCTTCCTGGGGACAAACCAGCAGGAAACGGTGAAAGCCAGGAATGTGCTGGTTTGGTGAAAACCAGGAATGAAAATATTCCCGAAGCTCCCCCGAGCTGTTGGAGATTCCCAGGAATCATCCCCGGCACCTTTTCCTCCTTCCCGAGTTCCCTCCCCGCTCCCGCTCTTCCCAACCTTTAATTTTCCTGTCACGGCGTGTTTGAAGTTTTAATTTTCCTCTTCCCTCCCTTTTCCCACCTGCTCCAACCTCAGGGAAAAATTCCCCTTTTCCCCCCTCCGTTAACATTCCCGCCTGGTGGTTTTTTTGGGAATTAACATTCCTGCCTGGTGCTTCTTTGGGATCTGAGCGGAGAATTCGCTCTGGCTCTGCCTTGGGCACTTGGAGCCTCCTCAGGAACATTCCCAGGCATCCCAAAAATGCCTTTTCCATCCAATTAGTGCTTAATGAATTCCCTGAAGCGGCAGCCCCAGCCCACGCACGCTGCTCCCCGCTGGAATCCCGAGGGATTTCTCAGGATCTGGAGCTCTGGGAGGGCTCTGCTCCCACCTCTGGAATATTTTTCCATGGATAATTCCCCTCTCCGAGCCTGTTTTCCCCTCCTGAGGCAGCAGAACCCTCGGCCAGGGGTTTAAAATCCCGATTTTCTGTGGGATTGAGGAGTCTGGAGGAGCTTTTTGGGGATCAAATTAAAGGGAACAGGAAAACTTCAGGTGGATAAAGATTCCTTGGTCTGCTTGGATGTGCCGGGAGTGGATCCGGACAGCTCCAAAATGATGGATTTTATCCCAGGAAATCACCTTGGGATGGGGGAAAATTCCTCCTCCAGTGCCAGCTGTGAAAACTTGGAGTTTTTGGTGCTGTTTTCCCTGACTTTTCCCACATTTTGTGTTTCTCCATCCCAGATGAACGAGGTTTTACACTCCAACATCCAGGAGGGAATCCGGCACTACTACGACGACCTGGACTTCAAAAACATCCTGGATTTTGTGCAGGAAAAGGTTTGGATGGGAAGAGGGGGAAGTTTTCCAAGGAATGGTTAATCCCACGCCCCATTTTCCCTGGATTTTCGGAGTCATTCCCATCCCTGGGGTGTTTTCCTTGGAAATCTTCACCTGGTTGGGTTTTCCCCGGGATTTTTTTGCCCAGTTTTGCTTCCCCGAGCTCAGCCCAGGGGGATTTTTTGGGAATTATCCTGGAATTTGTGTGTCCTGGGAGGAGCCTGGGCTGCTCCTGGGCCCGGATCCTGCCGGGATATTTCCATTCCCAGGTTTTGGTGGGAAATCTCTGCCTGGAATTTTTAATCTCTTCCCAGTCTGCCCAGAGAGGAAGAGAGGAGGGAAATAAATGAATTTGAAATCTTCCCCAGGGACACAAAAACCGTCGGAAAAATCCCTTTTCCCTGGAGCCCCCAGCAGCAGGACAGGCCCTGATTCCCATGGGAAAATCCCAGAAAGAATTCCAATGTTTCCATGGAATGACTGAGGTTGGAAAAGCCCTCCAAGATCAAACCCAACCATTCCCCAGGAGTGGGAATTCTGGGATTGCTCCTGCTCTCAGGGTGGATATTTCTGGTGGGAATTTCTTGGCTCTGAGCATTCCTAAACAGGAGAAATCCCGTGGAAAATCCCAAAATCTGAGGGGGAAATGCTGGGAATGTCCCAGGTGGGATATGGGGAATGGGACCTGGCTCTGAGCATCCCGAAATGGGAAAAATCCCATGGAAAATCCCAAAATTTGAGGAGGAAATGCTGAGAATGTCCCAGGTGGGATGTGGGGAACGGGACCTGGCTCTGAGCATCCCGAAATGGGAAAAATCCCATGGAAAATCCCAAAATTTGAGGAGGGAAATCCTGGGACTGTCCCAGGTGGGATGTGGGGAACAGGGCCCGGCTTTGAGCATCCCTAAACAGGAAAAACCCCATGGAAAATCCCAAAATTTGAGGAGGGAAATCCTGGGAATATCCCAGGTGGGGTTGGGGAGCAGGGCCCGGCTTTGAGGTCAAGCTGCTCCCAGAGAATTTGGGATGTTCCCACCTCGGCCCAAATTCCCTCTGTTTATCTCGAAGCATCCCAAAAATCCGCAGATTTTCTCCCTGAATTTGGAGCACAGGAACCTGGGAAGCTCCTTCCCTTTGGAATTTATAGCTTTAATTCCAGGGCTCCTCCTTGGCTTCGGGACTTTAGGCCCGGCCTTGCTGAGCCGAGCTCAAAACAGGCCGGGAAGCCTCTGGAGGCCTCAGATTTGGGCAAAGATTGGAATTTTCCCTGGGTTTTGCTCCAACCTCCCCAGGAAGAGGCTGGAATTCTGTGTGGGAGTTGGAGCTGCTGTGAGCAGCCAGGAATTCCCGGCTGGGGCTTTTCCCTGGGAACCCACCAATCTCCAGGAAAAGCAGATTTAGTTCTGGGAATTCCTGCATGTCCAAACAATCTCGGATCGGGCTCCTTCTAGATCATTCCATGGCATTTTCCCACCATTCCATGGGATTTCCCACCATTCCATGGGATTTCCCACCATTCCATGGCTTTTCCAACTGCTCCATGTTTTTTCCCAGCATTTTTTCCCATCGGCTGCTTCCCTTTGGGATTTTCCTCCCCTTTTTTTCCGTGCAGTTTTTGGGAGCTGGTCGCCCTCCCCGGCACCAAGAGAAATCCAGGGAATTCCAGGTGGGAATCCAGGGATTGTGATCCCATCCGTGCCTGGGATGGAGCAGAGCAGGAAGATCCCAAGAATTTTTCCTGCTTTCCCTTGGAAAAAGGGGAGCAGAGGGGAGAAACATCTCCCCAAATCTGCTCCTGGATGAGTTTTGGTGTTTAAAAAATGGGAAAAATCCTTTTTTTTCCCCCCCTCCTTTTCCGAGCACTCCAACCTTTCCTGGCCATTCCAGGCTTTTCCTTTCAGGGGAAAATCTCAGATTCCGATTGTTTTCCACGAGCAGGGATGAGCTGCTTCGGAACAGGCTCATTTTTATTCCGTGGAGGACACGGAGTGACTTTGATTGGAATTGTTTTGTTTTTTTTTTTTTAATCTTCGCTGCGGGAAAAGGGAGGAAAGAAAAGGAGCCGGTTTTTTATCCTTTCCCTTTGTAGCTGCAGGATTTGATCCCGATTGATCCTGACGGGAAGAGAAATCCCAGCGGGGCCGATGGGGGTTTTGGGATGGCTGAGAGCCTCCAAATCCATCCCTGAGCGTCCCCGCCTCGGGAAAAGCTGGATTTGTCACCTGGAATTAAACCATGGAAGTGCGGATGAGGATGAGCCCATGGGTGGATCCAAGGGCCTGGAAAAGCCAGGCCCAAATCCCTCCAAAATGGGGAAAAATGGGGAAAAAAAAATTCCCACTTTTTTTACCCTTTGACTTCCCTGGGAGCAGGGAAAAATTGGGAAGTGGAGATGCAGGGAATTGGATTGGAATTATGGGATGGTTTCTGTTGGATGGGATCTGAAAATTCCTCTTTTTCCGTGGGCTGGGCCCCCTTGCCCTATCCCAGGTTGTTGCAGCCCGGCCTTGGATCCTTCCAAAGATTCCAACTTCTCTGGGAATTCCATCCCAGCCCTTCCCAACCCTCCCAGGGAGGAATTCCTTCCCATTATCCCAATTAATTACCTCCCATTGCCCCTGTGTCCATGAGACTCCATTCCCTGTTATCCCAGGGCCTGATTCCAAACCCCTTTTCCAGGATTTTGAAGGAGTTTCCAGGTGCTCCAGAGCTGGGGAATTCCCTGGAAATTCCATCCATGCCCTTCTCCAGTGAGGGATTTCTCCCCAATCTCCCACCCCAACCCCAAATCCCTTGGGATTTTCCCTTCCCGTTTCTCCTGGAATTCCGGGTTTTTTCCAGCTCTGCCCTCACCCTCTCCCTGTGTTTTTCCTGCAGTTTTCCTGCTGTGGAGGGGACGAATTCCGGGATTGGGAAGTGAACCGGTACCACTGGTGCAACGGCAGCGGGGCCCTGGCCTGCGGGGTGCCCCATTCCTGCTGCATCCGCGGGGTGAGCCCCAAAATTCCAGGGAAATTCCCTCTTCCCGCTGGATTTGCCACCCCAAATGGTTTCTGCTTGATGTCATTCCCACCTGGAAAAGTGTTTGAGGGAATTTCTGTAGGAGAGGATGAAGGAGCTGAAATAGGAACGTTTATTGATGGATTAGTCTGGAATTTCCTGGGATCAGGGAGGAATTGTTGGAAATGCCGACGTTTCCAGCTGGGAGATAGAAAAGGTTTGGAAATGGATTATTTGTGGGGAAAAAAAACCCCATGGCAGCAGCTTGGAAAGGCTTGGGAATGTTCCTCCAGAGAAAGGAAATTCCAGGGAAATTTTGGATCCTAAAGGGGCTCCAGGAGAGCTGGAGAGGGATCGGGATAAGGGATGGAGGGACAGGACACAGGGAATGGCTTCAAACCAGGAAAAGGAAGATTCAAATGGGATTTGGGATGGAATGAAGGTGGGGAGGGGCTGGGCTGGAATTCCCAGATTTGCTGTGGCTGCCCCTGGATCCCTGGGAATGTCCAAGGCCAGGCTGGAGCCACCTGGGACAGCGGGAATTGTCCCTGTGGGTGGTCCTGGGGGGAACTTAAGGTCCTTCCCAACCCAAACCCATCCAGGATTTTGGGATCTGACTCGGCTCCATCCCAGCCTGGATCCTCCCCCAGTCCCATTTCCATCCGGACACTGCGGGGTTTGGAAGTTCTTGGGATCCTGTTCCTGATCCGGGCTCCCACCGAGGGGAGTTTTGGGGAATGAGGGGATTTTTGGGGAATAAAGGGATTTTGGAGGAATGGGGGGATTTTTGGGGAATGAGAGGATTTTTGGGGAATGGGGGTTTTTAGGGAATGGGGCGATTTCTGGGGAATGAGAGGATTTTTGGGGAATTTGCTGCCAGCAGGGCCGGAAGGGCTTTGCCCAAGGTTCCCTCCGGATCCTTGGGATCAGTAAAAGCTGGAAATCCAACCCCCACTCCGTGGAGCTGGGCTCTGGAGGGAGCAGAATTCCAGAGCCAGGAGATTCTCCTGGGAGGAAATTCCCACATTTGGGAATCCAAACCAAGCCGGGATTTTTGGCCCGGATTGTTCAATCCAACCCTGCTCCTCCGTGGAATCCATCCCAGGATAAAACCTCAGGATCCAGGAAAAGCTCCCAATATCCCGGCAAGGCTGGAAAAGTCCAGGAAAGGCTCTGCCCGGCCCAATCCCGGCACCAAAACTCCGGATCTCCGGGAATGTCGGCGCCGGATCCGAGCCCGGCCCCTGCCCGGCACGAGGAAAATTCCTCATCAATCCCGCATTGTTCCCGGGGTTTTTGGAAATGGAAAACCAGGGAAATGTAAAGGGCTGTAATCAGCAGTGCGGGCCTGCCATGCAAATGAGATGCAGATTTGAGATCCTCTCCAATCAGGGCCTTGATTAATGAACCCCGAGGCTCCTGGAGATGGGATGAGGAATTCCTGCGGTGAGGACGGGCTGCAGGGAGCTCAGGGAGATTTATGGGGATTTTTACACTCCCGTGGCTTTTTTTGTGGGGGGACAATTTGGCAAAAAAACCAAAAACAACCCAAAAAACCCCACAAAAAACCCAAAAAAACCCCCAAACCAACCAACCAACCAACCAAAAACCCACAAAAAACAACCAAACTTTTCCCTGAGCAGGGAGAGGGAAAAATCCCCTAAATCCGGAGGGGGAGAATTGGGGGAAACTTTGGGAATGCTCAGGTTGGAGCAGCCTGGGATTTCTGGGATTTTGGGAAGTGTCCCTGGTGTGGGTGGGGATTTAAGGCCCCTTCCCACCTGAACCATTCCAGGATTCCCCGAGCTGGGTCTGGAGGATGCTCCAGGAGGAAAATCCATTGAATCTGTGGAATCTCCGTGGTTTTTCCAAGAGGGAAAGCCCCTGGCTGTGGCTCTGAGGCCTGGAGAGGTTTTTTTGGGAAGTGAGACCCCACCAAAGGCTCCGGAATCTCTGGGAGAAGCAGAATCTGGGAAGCACCAAAACCTTGGGATGGATTTGGCCTCATTTGTTAAGGAACCAGCACAGCCCCAGAATTCTGGGAAAAGAACTGGCAGAGCCGAATCCCTTGGGAATTTCCTGAGCTTAAATCCCACCCAGGGCCACCCACAGGGACAATTCCCACTGTCCCAGGTGGCTCCAACCTGGCCTTGGACATTCCCAGAGATCCAGGAGCAGCCACAGCAAATCTGGGAATTCCAGCCCAGCCCCTCCCCGCCCTCATTCCATCCCAAATCCCATTGAAATCTCCCCTTTCCCAGTGGGAAGCCATTCCCTGTGTCCTGTCCCTCCATCCCTTGTCCCCAGTCCCTCTCCAGCTCTCCTGGAGCCCCTTCAGGCCCTGGAACGTGCTGGAATCTCTCCCTGGATCCTTCCCTTCTCCCAGTGAACATTCCCAGCTCTCCCAGCCCGGCTCCAGATGGGTTCCAGAATCTCAGAATCCCGGAATGGTTTGGATTGGGATTTTCCCTGACGACCCCTCAGTCCCAGGGACGCCCCAAAGTCCAAGGGACCGGCCCAGGGAAGGGCCTGATTGTCCCGTGCTGGGCACCTCCAGAATTCCTGATTTCCTTTGGAATTCTGCTGTTTTCCTGGGATAAATCCATTGGGTTTTCCCAGGATGAATCCATGTGTTTTTCCCGGGATAAATCCGTTCCCATTCCCTGCAGGTTCCCGGAGGAGTGGTGAACACCCTGTGCGGGTACCGCGCCCTGGACAAGGAGGTGACGTTGGGATTTTTGGGAATTTGCTGCTCCTTCTTCCCCAAATCCCCCAAAAAATCAAACGCTCCCTGCAGGAATTCCCGTTCCCTAGCAAGGCTGGGATGCAGCTGCTCCGAACTCAGCTTTGGGGCTTTTCCCTGGAATTTTGGGGCCCTTTTGGTGCCCAGGGATCCCAGCGGCTCCCCAGAACAGGGAATTCCCTTCAACATTCCCAGAGGGAGAAGGGTGGAGATCGAGGCTTCAGGGATCCCCCAAGTGCAGAAATGTGGGAATTCCCCTGCTCATTTCCCTGCAGAAATGTGGGAATACCAGGCAGAATTCCCTGCAGGAATGTGGGAATTCCTCACTGATTTCCCTGCAGAAATGTGGGAATACCAGGCAGAATTCCCTGCAGGAATGTGGGAATTCCCAGCTCGGAGAGGCCCCAGCTGAGGGAATTTGATGCTCCAGGGTCTCTCCCAGCTCCCACTCAGGGCCCCAAAATTCGGGATTTAATCCCAACAACGTTCGGGCCTCGGCTCCGAATCTTCCTTTGGAAGAACAAAAACCTCGGAACCTCCCCCCCGGGGCGGCGATTCGGGCCGAGACCCCCCAGCCCGAGGCTGTTCCTGACCAAAGCTCCCGGGAAAGCCGCAGTTCCCGGGGATCCGGCGGGAATTGTGGCTCCTCTCTCCGCTCTTGCAGCGCCTGGAGCTGCTCGGCACCATCCACGTCCGGGGCTGCATCCACGCCGTGGGGCTCTGGCTCAAGGACAACTTCCAGGCCACCCTGGCCATCGTCTGCTCCCTGCTGCTGCCTCAGGTACGTGCGGCGTCCCCGGGAATCCTCTCCCGGATTCCTGGAATTCCCAGTTGGGAAAACCCCCCCGAGGATCAGGGATGAGCCCTCGGTTTGGGGGTTCTCAGCTCCAGCCCCGACCGGCGGGATCTGAGGGCTGGAGGGTGGGAAATGGATCCTTTGGAATCCCAGTTCCGGCTAGGATTTGTGGCTGGAGCAGGAAAGGATTTTCCCTCCTGGAAATTCCTCTTGGAATCCAGTTTGGGATCCAATAACAGCCCCTGGAAGCAAATCCTGGCCCAGCAAATCCTGCCCCGTTTGTTCTCCCAGCCCTCGGCAAATGGAGTGGGAATGAGAACCCAGGTAAATCCCAACCCTGAATTCCACTCCAGATAAATCCCAGCCCTGCATTCTTCTCTGGATAAATCCCAATCCCAAATTCTGCTCTGGATAAATCCCAATCCCATTTTCCACTCCAGATAAATCCCAGTCCTGAATTCTGCTCTGGGTAAATCCCGAATCCCACTCTGTATAAATCCCAGTCCCGAGTCCTGCTGGGTTTGCCAGGCCTTGGATCTCCCCTGAATCGTTCCTGACTGAACCGTGAGGGTTTTCTGTGGATTTGATCTTTTTTTTTTGGATTTATTTTGAGCAGAAAATTTCCCTTTCGTGGCCACGTTGGGATTGCTGGGGGTGGTGCTTGCCAGGGGTGGGCTTTGATCCCAGTGGGAATGAAATGATTCCCAGCTTTATTTTTCCAATCCTTCCCAGTTTTCTGCTCTCACCAAAAGGCAGGAAGGGCTTGGATAAAGCAGCAGCCGGGGGGGAAATTTGGGATAATTTGTCAGAGCCGGACTTGGGGCTCCCGGACGGTTCAGACGCCATCCCGAGGCAGGAGAGCCCTTCCTGGCTGTCATTCCCAAATTTTTCTGGATTTCTTTTCCTGGATCCTTCCAAATGAGCATCAGGATCTGTGGGAAAGGCAGGAATGGGGGGGAAAAGGGGCTGGAATGGGGCTTGGAGAGCCAACGTCGATTTGTCCCATCCCAATCCACTGGCGCCGCCTCCCGCGGCCTCAGCCATTAACAGCCGGCGGCTAATTGGGAATGCCGGGGAGAAATCCACGGGAATGCCGAGCCCTGATGGATCCAGAGTGGTGCCATTAATTGGGAATGCTGGGGAGAAATCCACGGGAATGCCGAGCCCTGATGGATCCAGAGTGGTGCCATTAATTGGGAATGCTGGGGAGAAATCCACGGGAATGCCGAGCCCTGATGGATCCGGAGTGGTGCTGTTAATTGTGAAATCCCCGGGAATGCTGATGGATCTGAGCGTGAGCTTTTCCCACGGAGCCAGAGCGGCTCGTCCTCCCCATCTGCTCCCGAATTTCAGCTCTTGGAGGATGGATTGGGCTGGATCCCGCTGGGGTTTGGAGGGAATTCGGAGGGAAATGGTGCTGCCAGGAGCTGTCAGCCCTCAGACAGCTCCATTTCCAGAGATCCATAGGGAGAGGGTTGGATTGGCCTGGAATTGTGGATCCAGGTGGGAAGGGGTTGATGTGAGGACGGGACAGAGCCAGGAATTCTGGGAAGAGCTCAGGGACTGAGCTGTGCCAGCCCTGCCCCTTGTCCCACAGGGGAAACGTCCCTCGGTGGGGATCCGACCTCCTCGCTGGGAAACTTCCCGGATCCTGCAGGGAAACTTGGGATTCTCATCCATATCCTGAGATCCTGATCCCTGTCCTGGATCCTGATCCCTGTCCTGGATCCTGATCCCTGTCCTGGATCCTGATCCCTGTCCTGAGCCCAGCTTTGGGGATTTTCCCACTTTCCCTCATCATTCCTCTTCCTTGAAGTCAAACTTGGGCCTTGGCTGAGCCCCAGGGCTCCGAGGTTGAGGGTCCGAGTTTGGTTCCTGTCCCTCATCCCGGCATCCAAGGTTTTCCTTGGATCTGGGGGAGCACTGGCTCTTGGATCCTGGAAAAACGATCCAAGGAAAGTTCTGGCTGGCTTGGAGCACCCCTGAAGAGTGGGAATTGTTGTGTTCTCTCCCCACCCGGCTCAGGGCTGGGAAACGATCCCATCCAACATTCCCATCCCGTGGGAAGCGCCGGAATTCCCAGGTTTTTCCTGCTTTTCCCACGTCCAGGTGGGAGCCTGAGGCGCAGGAGGGGCAGCCAGGCTTTGCCTCTGGAATGGGGCCCAGGGAAAGCTGATCCTGCTGGGATTCGCTGAGGTGGGAGAATTGGGATGGGAAAATCCCACCTGGAGCCGCTCCCCAGGCTCAGGGAGTCACGGAATCTGGGATCCCCCCGAACCCGGGAACATCCTGGATTTTTTTAAAGGGAAAACCCCAATCCCATGGGAGGGGCTGTGCTCACTCCAAAGGGAAACCCCAATCCCATGGGAGGGGCTGTGTTCACTCCAAAGGGAAAATCCCAATCCCATGGGAGGGGCTGTGTTCACTCTCCCCCTCCGTTCGCAGCCAGGCACAAACTCCACCTCCATCCATCCCTGGAATTCTCATTTTTCCCGTTCCTCAGCAACCCAACTGCCCGTGTTCCCACCCCGGCTCCGTGCCCTTCATCCCACACATTCCCTGTCATTCCCAAAGACCTTTTCATCCCGAGCCCCCGCCACGGCCTCGGGCTGCCTGTGTTTAATCACGGAGCAGCTCCGGATTTTCCAGCTCATCCATCCTTTCCCTGCCTCCAGCAGGATCCTCCACGGGGCCGGGGACGTGCCGGGGTGCAAATGAGGCACAAAAACTCCGGCGTTGTTCTTCCAGAGGCTTTTAGGGAATTGTGGCTCCAGCCTGTTCCTTCCTGGGCCTTTCCAGGGATTTTTTTTTTCCTCTGATGTTATTCCAGAGAATCATGGAATGGTTTGGGTTGGGAAGGACTTTCAAGATCCCATCCCACCCCTGGATGGGTAGGGGCAGTCCCCACTGTCCCAGGCCTTGGACATTCCCAGGGATCCAGGGGCAGCCACAGCAAATCTGGGAATTCCAGCCCAGCCCCTCCCCACCCTCATTCCTTCCCAAATCCCACTTAAATCTCCCATTTCCCATTGGGAAGCCATTCCCTGTGTCCTGTCCCTCCATCCCTTGTCCCCAGTCCCTCTCCAGCTCTCCTGGAGCCCCTTCAGGCCCTGGAATATGCTGGAAGCTCTCCCTGGATCCTTCCCTTCTCCCAGTGAACATTCCCAGCTCTCCCAGCCCGGCTCCAGAGGGGCTCCAGCCCCGGGATCGTTCCCTGCTCCTCTCAGCCACTGCAATAAAACAGAAGAGGAGCAGGAAAACATCTGCAATCCTTGTTTTCCCCTTAAAAACCGGGATTTTTTTCCCATCCCAAGGAAGCAGAAAGTGCCACATCCAAACCGAGGCAGAGCAGCCCCCGGCAGGTCCTGCCCAGGGCTCCCGTCCATCCCATGAATCACTTTTCCCTCTGTCCCATCCATCTCCGGGCTCTGCATCCCAGATCCTCTCTGTGGGGGCGTCAATCCCGGAGATCGACGACTCCATTCCGTAAAAAACACGGAATTCTCCTCGAGCCGGGCGTTTTCCAGGGCAGCACCTTCATCTCCCGGTGACAGGGACGGAAAACCTTCCCTGTGCCGAGGGAACGTTTCCTTGGAAGATTGATTTGGGATTTGGGATTGGTTTGCTCTCCAACCTCCCCACGGCTCCGGGGGGTTAACGGAGCGGGAAAAGGGAATAAACGGGATTTTTCCATCTGAGCTCTCCATAAATCCCAGTTTAGGGGTGAAAAATCAAAAATAGAGGGAAAAAAACCCCACTTTGGGCTGTTAAGTCTGGGATAGCCTGGAATGGGGCAGCATTCGGGGTCAGCAGGATCTGGCCAGAACTAGGGAATGTTCCCATATTTCCATGGAAAAGGAAATATCAGGGAATTTTCCTTGCTGGAGTCAGGCACAGCCCATCCCTAAGGGAAAACATCCGTGGACTTCCAGGCCCTTTTTCCATTGGGAAATGAGGTGAAAATGGAAGTCTGAGCCTTTTCCTGTGTTGCTTCCTGAAATTCCCGAGCCCTTTTTCCAGAGGAGGAAGAGGGGATCCTCCCAGGGAGGATTTGGGGTGATTCCAACCCCAATTCCCAGTGGAAAACTGATCCAAAGGAACCAATGGAGACACCACAAGCAAAGCTGGGCTTTGGGATGGAGCTGAGCCTTGGAACTTTACACGGGAGACGGGAATTAGGATTAGAGGAATCATGGAATGCTTTGGGCTGGGAGGGACCTTCGGGACCGTCCCATGCACGGGCAGGAATTCCCACGATTCCCAGTGGAAGTTTTATGGATTCCCTTTTTGAGTGAAGCTCCCGGGATTTATTTACCCCCTGGAGGAGCAGCTTTTCCATGGATTTGCACCCCCTGCACGTTCAAATCCCACAGCAAAAAGCCTGGGAAGAGTCAAATTCCTGCCAGGAAGAACAGGCAGTTCCCCGACTTCCAACGGCAACAATTCCCAAGCGGATCTCCCGGATCCCCATCCCAGAAAAAATTCCGCCTTTTTCATCTTTCCAGCCTCGGCTTCGCTGCGTTTTGTTCCCGTTTTCCCCCCGCAGCGGCTCCTCCCGAGCTCCGCGGCGCTGTAAAATCCACGGATCCGCTGGCGCTGCGGGAACGCGCGGAGCCCTCGGATATTGGATGCATCCATAATTCCTGACAGCTTCCGCTCCGCTCATCAGGCGGCAGAGGGGATTTAGGGCCGGGCTGGGACGGGAATGGGATCGTAACTCAGCCGGCAGTGACAGCTCTGGGGCTGGGAACCTGACTGAGGCTGTGGATGGATTCATTCCCTTCCAGAATTCCTCATTTTCTCTGGGATGGGAGATCCTGATTGAGGGCTGTGGATGGTTTTATTCCCTTCCAGAATTCCTCATTTTCTCTGGGATGGGAGATCCTGATTGAGGGCTGTGGATGGTTTTATTCCCTTCCAGAATTCCTCATTTTCTCTGGGATGGGAGATCCTGATTGAGGGCTGTGGATGGTTTTATTCCCTTCCAGAATTCCTCATTTTCTCTGGGATGGGAGATCCTGATTGAGGGCTGTGGATGGTTTTATTCCCTTCCAGAATTCCTCATTTTCTCTGGGATGGGAGATCCTGATTGAGGGCTGTGGATGGTTTTATTCCCTTCCAGAATTCCTCATTTTCTCTGGGATGGGAGATCCTGATTGAGGGCTGTGGATGGTTTTATTCCCTTCCAGAATTCCTCATTTTCTCTGGGATGGGAGATCCTGATTGAGGGCTGTGGATGGTTTTATTCCCTTCCAGAATTCCCCATCTTCTCTGGAATTCCTCAGCAGGAGCGATCACTGCCCCAGACCTGCCTCTGTTTCCACGGAATGCAAACACAAATCTCTCCGGGAGGGAAAAATGACAAATTTGCCCCAAACTCCCTCATTTCAAAGGGTTTTTTGGCTTCCCGGGATGCGGAGCGGGATTTGGATCGGGAACGATGACAGTTCAATAATGGGAACGAGGCTGCAGCTCGACAGCCGTGGAAATGGGATTGGAAAACCTCAATTCCCAAGGATTTGCTGCTGGATGGGGATCAGCACAATCCCATTATCCCAGAGGTGTCTCCGGGCTGTCCCCGGAGTTCCTGGAGTGCCGGAGCTGTTCCCAAATGTCCCACACGGGATGAGACTGCCTCATCCCTTGGGATAACGGGGGAGTCCCAGAGACTTCCAGACTTTTCCCTCCAGCACCTGCAGTTTTTTTTCCAGCCCCAAGGGCAGGAATCCCAAATTCCCAAAGCTGGGAAAGGCCTGGAACCACGGGCCAGACTGGGATTGATGCCATTCCCAGGGATCAGCTGGGATATCAAAAATCTGGGAATCACTGAGGGCTGTGGGAGGGACTGGGAAAGTGGGAATGGGGCAGGAGCCAATGGAGAGCTCCAGGATGGGCTCAGTGCTGGGAGAGAATTCCAGGGATGGGGTTTTCCACTTTTTTTTCTGGCTTGGTGAGGCTGTTGATCCATGGAAATTCCCTTGGGATCCACTCCTGGGTGGATTTGGGAAGGGAAAATTGAGATTGAGCTGCTTTGGGGTGGATTCTCCGCAAGGCCCAGCTGCTCACAGTGCTGGCAGAGCATTCCCAAGGATGGGATTTTCCACTTTTTCTGCTCTTGATCCAGGGAAATCCCCTTGGGATCCCCTTCCCGGTGGATTTGGGAAGGAAAAATCGACATTGAACCAGAATTCCTGGAGGCCCTCTGCTCTGGAGCCGGGCTGGGAGAGCTGGGAATGTTCACTGGGACAAGGGAAGGATCCAGGGAGAGATTCCAGCACATTCCAGGGCCTGAAGGGGCTCCAGGAGAGCTGGAGAGGGACTGGGGACAAGGGATGGAGGGACAGGATACAGGGAATGGCTTCCCACTGGAAGCTGGAAATGGAGATTGGGGTGGGAATTTGGGAAGGAATGGATGTGGGGAGGGCCTGGGCTGGAATTCCCAGAGGAGCTGGAATGGCCGGGAGTGCCCAAGGCCAGGCTGGAGCCACCTGGATCTCTGGGAACGTGGGACCCATGGTGGCCCTGGATGAGCTTTGAGCTCCTTCCCACCCTAAACCCATCCAGGATGCGCTGTGCAGGTTTAGATGGGATTTTGGGAAGGAATGAGGGTGAGAGGCTGGGCTGGAATTCCCAGATTTGCTGTGGCTGCCCCTGGATCCCTGGGAATGTCCAAGGCCAGGTTGGAGCCACCTGGGACAGCGGAAAATGTCCCTGCCCGTGGTGGCACTGGATGAGCTTTGAGATCCCTTCCACCCCAAACCATTCCATGGTTCCATGTGCAGGCTTGGATGGGATTTTGGGAAGGAATTCCTGGCTGGGAGAGTGGGGCTGGAATTCCCAGAGGAGCTGGGATCCCCGGGAGTGCCCAAGGCCGGGCTGGAGCCACCTGGATCTCTGGGAACGTGGGACCCATGGCGGCCCTGGACGAGCTCTGAGCTCCCTCCCACCCCAAACCCATCCAGGATTCCCTGTGCGGGATTAGACGGGATTTTGGGAAGGAGTATTGGATTCCTGGGATGCCCAAGTCCAGGCTGGGCTGGGAATTGTCCCCAGCCCTCTGTTATAAATGCACATTATAAAGTTGGCTTTTCACAAAGATTAAAATGAAGATTTCACAAAGATTAAAATGAATGCTGTAGGTATGATTGTGCTGCATTATCTTTTATTAATAGAGCTCAGAGAGGTGATAAATGTAAATTTTCTGACTGTAACACAGTGTTAGCAGTAAAAAGGGGTTTTTTTCTCTTTGTAATATCCAAACTGACCAAACCAGAAGATGCAGAGAGAGAATCCTCCTGCATTCCTGAATTGATTAAGATCGAGCCAGGGGTGAGACAAAAGCTCCAAGGAGGAATTCATTGATCTGGTATCAGAAAAGCTGCCAGGCCCAACAAAGGCTTTATCTAATAAAATGTTCATTTGGTACAATGGGGCAAGTTCCGAAGGGAAGGGGGGGAAAAAACCAAGGGAACATCTGGACTCAAAGGAATGTCTGAAAAACGCAAATGCAAAAGGTTAATCCTTAAAAACCAGGATTTTGAAGGAGTGGATGTGCTTTCTGGGGAGCCACCCCAGCTGGAAACTTTTGCTTTTCCGTCTCCTAATCATCTATTTTTAATTTTTTTATTGAAGTTTTAATTTTTTTTCCTAAGAAATTAAACTTGTTTCTAAGAAATTAAACTTGGTTTTTTTTTCACCCCCCTGTCCCTGTCCCGCAGGTGCTGGGCCTGGCCATGGCCTGGCTGCACTGGCAGCAGCTCAACGAGATCCATTCCCGCCTGGATTCCGTGGATTTCCCGCGCCGGGACCCGCGGGATCTGAGCCTGGCCTCGCTGGACCTGCGCGGCGCCGGCTGGTGCTGGTGCCTGCCCCGCGAGGGCGGATACATCCCGGTAAATCCCGGGAATGCCCACGGCCGGGAGGACGAGGATGAGGAGGAGGGAACCGCCTGCAACAGCAAAGTGTGAGGAGGACTCGGACTCGGAGCGGAACGTGGGAGAAAATGGGATTTTTCCTCTCAGTTCCCAAAGGTTCTTTGGGAAAAGTGTAAAAAAAATGGGATTTTTCCTCTCAGTTCCCGAAGTTTCTTTGGGAAAAGTGTAAAAAAAAAAGGGATTTTTCTTCTCAGCTCCCATTGGGAAAACTGTAAAAAATGGGATTTTTCCTCTCAGTTCCCGAAGTTTCTTTGGGAAAAGTGTAAAAAAAAATGTGACTTTCCTCTCAGTTCCCAAAGTTTCTTTGGGAAAAGTGTAAAAAAAAATGGGATTTTTCTTCTCAGCTCCCATTGGGAAAACTGTAAAAAATGGGATTTTTCCTCTCAGTTCCCGAAGTTTCTTTGGGAAAAGTGTAAAAAAAAATGTGACTTTCCTCTCAGTTCCCAAAGTTTCTTTGGGAAAACTGGGAGAAAATGGGATTTTTTCCTCTTAGATCCTAAAGGGTTTTTTTTGAAAACTGTGAAAAAATGGGGGTTTTTCCTCTCAGCTCCCAAATTTCTTTGGGAAAACTGTAAAAAAATGGGATTTTTCTTCTCAGCTCCCATTGGGAAAACTGTAAAAAATGGGATTTTTCCTCTCAGTTCCCGAAGTTTCTTTGGGAAAAGTGTAAAAAAAAA
>VXBN01011675.1:0-42969 GCA_013397395.1 Sinosuthora webbiana
AAGTAACTCAACTCTGGGGTGATGAATCACAGCAGAGCACTATTTACCATCAGTCCTGCACCGTGGTGCTGGTCAGGAGTTCATGATCCAAGGAATGCCATCACAGGGCTGTGGGGTGGCATTGCTTCCTGTGCTGTCCCCAAAACTGAGGGTAGGACTCGTGACAGGTGCCAGATGGAGCCCTCCAGAGCATGGGGACTGAGGTTTATCTCTGGCTGCTGCACATCCTCGGGGATGAAGGACAGGGAAAGCTGGAAGAGAATCACTGGATTGCTAGTAGAGTTGGAATTTTTCAGTTGAAGAGGTTTTTGCAGGAAAATCCCCCATCTCTTGGAACTGGAAATTTCAAAGGGGATGTGCAAACCTTCAGAGAACTTTTTTGGTGGGATAAGGTGAGGAGATGGAGGGTGTGCAGTGGGACTTCCTCACCTTGCCAGAGCATCTACCTGGTCTTTAATAGATTGTCCCATGACTGACCATCCCCACAAATCCAGTCAGGTTCTTTGAAATCCGCAGATTTCTTCCAGTCACTGCTAACTAAAATAACCCCCCAAAAAACCCCACCAGAAGGAAGTAGCTTGCACAACTTCATGACAGTGAGATTTGGCACCAGGAAGAGCATCCAGCACAGGGGCTGCCAGGAACTCATCCCCACATGAGCCCTCTCCATCCACTGAGTGCATTTACACACTGACCAGTGCCACAGGGATGTGAGTGTGATTTTGAAGCAGATTTCTCATATTTCTGTTGAAACGCAGAGCTGGCCGTGTGCACACCTGCTGAGCCCAGCACTCAGCCCACCTTTAAGAGCCAAACATCCACACTCCTGTGCTAGTCATGTGTGTGCTCACCAGCCCCACACACACACACGGGAGGGAACATTTCCATTGCAAAACCGCCCCGCGCCTCATCTGTCAGTAATTCCGCCCTCCAGGGAGAGCGTGTGCTGACAGTGAGACGATTATGAAGGTGATTGAGCTTTGAAATGTATTGTTGCTCTCCTCAATAGCGCTGATTGGCAGCGGTGATTAACTGGGGGGAGGAGGGAAGGGGTGCTCACGGGCTGACCAGGCAGAGCAGGGATGCAATCAGCTCAAGCAGCTGCCAAGGAGTGCTGGTTTTCCTCTTGAGCAGCTCTGTGGTTCAGAGGGAGGATGGATGGATGGATGGATGGATGGATGGATGGATGGATGGATGGATGGATGGATGGATGGATGGATGGATGGATGGATGGCAGTCACCCGCCAGGTGAGGATCCACATTCCGTGCAGGAGTTTGGATATTTCACCTTCCCTTTACTTCCTCTCTCTCGTGGCTTCAGAGGAAGATCCAGGTGTGAAGCTTTATCTCCTGAACATTCAACTTCAGAAGGCCACAGTCCAAACAGGATTTTGTGGCAATTCCCTCTCCTGCAGTGCTCTGGAGGAGCTGGGTTCCTGCTTCTTTTTCCAGCCCAATCATCGATTCAACTTGGATCTTCTACTTGGTCACACTTTGGTTCCTTGCAGTGCTGGAAGTGCCAGATTTCTAAGGAGAAAAGAGGGATATTGTCAGCAAATTGAAAGATGCTCACAGTGGGATCCATGGGTTCATACTCATATCACAAATACACTTAATTTAATTTGATTCTCTGGGTTATACCTGGTGACATCTAAACTGTCTCTACTGGCCTGGAAAACGTTTTGACCTAAGGAAAATGCTTTTCTGATCTCATGTGACAACAGCAAATGTTTACTGATCTACAAAAAAAACCAGAACTATAGGGGTGGAAACACTGAGAGTATTTATGTCTAATATGATACTCCAAGGAACAGCCATCAAAAATAGGCTTCTAATTTCCAAAGACTGTCAAATGCCCAGCAGAGTTACTGCATCATGCACCAATTTTCCCTTTTTCAGGTTTTAATTCTTGACTCCCCTCACAAGGTAGAAGATAGATGAATTATTTTAACAGTTGTTATTTCCTCACAGCCTCAGCTCTTCCCTCAGACGCGACACAGCCACCAGAGCAAACTACCCAGTGGAAGGTCCCCAGAGCAGGAGGGTGCTGGCTGTATCATCTTGGAGCTCAGCTGTGTATTAACCCTCCTCATCCCATTTCTTGGTCAGGTTCCATCATTTGGACTGATCACAGAGGAATCTCTGCCTCACAGGTGTCCCCACCCTCTCACTCACACAGCCCCTAGCATCCATCAGCAACAAGTTCCCCCTTATTTCTTCTCCTGATGTTCATTCCACGAGCTGCAGAAGCAACACTTTCCGGTATTAAAATGTAACAAATGATTTCACCATAAAGAAATTAATAATTAACTAGAGAGACGTTTAGACCCTTTGTTGAACAAAACTCACTAATTTTCTGGTGCATTAGGGCTGTCTGGTCTGCTCTGCCTGCGAGGCAGCTATCCCACAGCTGGCAGCAAGCCAGGGGCTGCAGAAAACCTTGCTTTTTTCCTGTCAGAGCATTTCTGACAGGCCTCAGCAGCAGCTCTGCTCACAGACATCATCAGCTCCAGCTTCTGGATCCTATCAAAGACAGGAGAATAAAAGGAAAAGGTAAACATAGATGGGGGGAGATGATGGGCTCTGCTGACCAGCTTCCCACCAAAAATCTGCCATTTGTGAGATGCCCAGATTAAAAGGTTTCTAAAATAATTTAGAGAGGATATTTTGATATCTGCCTTGAGGACATCTCTACAGCAGACCAACATGATGGCAGCCACCAGCTGCAGGGCAGGATGAGGCACAGGAATGAGCAGCTGGCATGGCAGTGTCCTCCAATTTGTGCCCTGAATTCCCCACAGCCCCACACCAGTTCCTCTCTTCTGCACCAGGCTCATGTCATTGCCCCAGGGACAGCAGACAGCCACAGAATAATAAATAAACCTTCATGGAAACACTAATTCTTTAAGAGTTTAGCCTCAGACTGATGGATTTGTGGTGTATTTGGCAATCCCCACCACAAGCTGAGGCACAGGTCCTCTGCCACACCACCACCATCAGCCTACAACTGAGCCAGCGCTGTGCTTTGGCACTGAGGAATCTTAAGCTGAGATTTCAGCCTTCCCTTGAAGCCAACTGAATTAATCAATTCCTCCTTGGCATTGAAATAAACTCACTTTCTGCTAGGTGGGTCAAAACCTCACAATCTATTTCGGCCGCTCTGTTGCCATGAATTCTATTACAGTGGGTTGCAGAGGGGAAGATTAGAGGGAAGGCAGAGCCAGCGGCATGCCTTGCTTTATGAGGGGGAAAAAAACACACACACAATTTATTTTTCATTGCTTTGTGATGAATATGAATTCAATTACATGCAGAGGAGAACTGCTGTAGTCAGTCAGAATTATCCTCAGCTAGTAGCAAATATAATGGCTTTTAACAAGGAGAGCTTATCATCAAGGTTCAGACAAGCTGGAGTCGGTGTGTCACCTGAGGAGACAATGCCCATCACAGCTGGGGATGGGTCTCCCACCTGCACAGCTGGAGGAGGGAGGGAGAGGCAGGGAGTTAGTGGAGCACTCTGGTCACTGCCAGTCCTCCAACCACGGGTGTCAGGACAGCAGCCACAGGCACCAGGGAGCAGGAGGATCACCTGTGCAAATGTGAGCACATGCCACAAAAGCTGCACAGAAACATGCTTGTCTCCCTCCTGGATTCTGTCGTTTTTCCCACCAGACAAAACTCTCCCTGTCCCTGGGCAAGGTTTCCAAGAGCTGGGTTAAGTTTTGCCCACAGAACTCCCAAGCTTAGAGGGATGCATGCAGAGATCAGCTCTCCCCCTGCCTTGACCCACCCAGGCAGCAGGGAAGGGTCCATACAAAAGGTATCACAGCGCCCAAGCACCCCAGATACACCTGTCTACATCTGTGTCCTCTCATTCATCAGCTCTGGTCATGCCAGAGCAATGAACACCTGGGCAGGAGCTAGGAGTTCTTCAGGGAGAACCTTCTAAGGTTCTCCTCAGAGGGACCTTCTAAGTCCCTCTCAGTCCTCACTGAGCAGAAAGCACCAATCATTGACCCATCCATGCTTGGGACAAAGTGCCTCAGCACAGCTCCCCCAGAGCAATGAGCAGCTCAGCTCGGGGAGGAGGATGAGCCTCACCACATCCCCAGGGATTCCCTCACAAATTCTGCTGCTTCCATCCCTGCAATGCTCAGAGGCCCCTGCTCCTGCTGTCCCACTCCCCAGAAAAAGCCGTGCTCTGGCAGTGGCTGCATTTCCCCAGCTGCCACAGCATCAAAAACAGAAATTCTCAAGCAAATGGGAAGAGGGAATGAAAATTTCCACATACTGTGCGTTGATCTCTTGCGTGGTGAGATTCTCCTGGGGTGTCACTAATGTTTGTGCAGCACTGGTATACTCAGGGTTTTTTGTTCTTCCAGGTAACTCTCAGATTGTTTCTTTGGGAGAAGCCAGGGGCACACAGGAGGGCTCAGGCAGCAGCCAGGCGAGGCTGAAAGGAAATATCCTGTGTTTTGGGCTGTGAAAGCCCAGCTCTGGAGCAGCAAACATGCCAGGCTGTGCTTCCCAAAGGAGTTTGGTGGAGATGCATTTCCCAGGAGGAGCTTCTCTGCCTTCCCCCCAGCATGCACAAGGCTGCCTCTGTTGTAACAGCAAAATGATATTTTGGAGCAGCTGTCTGGAAAGAGATGCTCAAATCTTGGCCAAAACCAAACATTTCAAATTTCTTCTCTGTTTTTCATCAAACCACCTCATGGTCATTTGTGGGTTAAGCTTTGCATCCCCTTCAGTGTGGAAGGGGAGTATTGCTGCTCTTTTGAGTCAGGAGAAATAAGACATGGACCATCACATTTCTTGGTCAAACATGAATCAAGAGCAAAGCTCATACAAACCCTGGGCATCTCTGCTCCCATCCCCATGTACTTGGTCCTCACCAGCAAGAGAAAGTTTCAGCCATTTACAAACAGGGAAGGTGTTTAATGTCATTTCCACCCAGGTGAGGCTGCTGGTGGATGACCTGTCCCAGCCTGGAGCCTCTCAGACCCCCGCTCACCCTGCAGAGGCAGAAGGGGAGCTGAGCTCTGCCCTGAACACGGTGGCTGTGCTGCAACCACCTCTGGGTCTGGAATCAGGCTGTGTCAGTACACAAAACCTATGGGCCTGAGTTCTGCCATCTGCTCACCAGACTTGATTGAGAGTGTAGGAATTACACGAAATTACCTGATTATGTGCAGGCTGACAAATAACAGCAGACATTGCTGAGCAGGAGCGTGGCCATTCCTGTCTCAGCCAGAGGAGTGAGGGCTTTGCCCTGCTAATAACAAGCATTACAAGCTTCTCCTTAGACACGAGCTGGGTCTTTTTTTTTTTTTTTAATCTTAGTTTGGAGAAGAAAACATCCAAATTGCACATAATAAGTGGAACACAGAGAAAAAGAGCCAGCTGTACTCACAGATGTTACAGCACAACCAAAGGTGCTTTTCTATTTCCTCTCCCCCTAGAAAAAGCCATATACATCTAATGAATAAAGCAGGAGGTTTCCTCGATAGAATTAATAGCTTGCAGTCCTCCCTGACTTGCCTTTAATCACACTCAGCACCCAGTGGGCCTGGGAGAGAAAGTCAGCATTCCTCATTTACTCAGGCAAACTCTGAGTGTTTGTCAACCACCCCAATCCTTCAAGGCTTTAATGCTGCAGTTTGGGGAACAAAACCAGGAGCTGTGGGCAGCCCTTGGGGCTGTGCTGCTCGCTGGGGGCAGAGCCTGGGTCACAGCCAATTGACATTTCACTGGAGCACAACCAGTGTTTACAAATGCGAGTAGGAAAAGCCTAATTAGGTCGGCTCAGTCAACTTAATTGATTCACAGCCAGCTTCAAATTTATATTTATGTAAATTCCTGGAGATCCAGAGGAATTGGCTCACTTAAAGAAGGTGGCTTGGAGGTAGATCTGCCTGTCAGGCCATAGGATGCACACAGACTGTCCATTCTGGGTCTGCTGCACCCTGTTATCACTGGGGGTGTAAATGGTGTGGCTTCAAGTGCCTGTGCAAGCCTCCAGCTGCAGAAGCACCTGTGAAACTTTGCAAATTAGGAGATGAAGAGAGGAAAGTGGTTCAGATGTGGCTGAATCTGAAAATGTTTCAGGATTTGCCAAAAAAAAAAAAAAAAGGGTTTCTAAGAGGTCTCTACCAGTCCGGTTCAGCCCAGAGCCCAGCAAGGTGCAGCACAGGGGGAATTCTGCCTAAAGGAAAAGCAAATCAAGTGTGAGTCATAGGCAAGAGTGATTAGAGAACATTGCAAAGTGGAGCTCCCATCCATCAGAAAATCTGATTACCTGAATGTATTTTGTTTAGAAACATTTCTACCTGCATCAATCAGGCAGTTTTGCTTTGCTGAGCAGCAGGGCTCCTCCTGAGCCCACAGCGTGTCCCAGCTGCCCAGCAGAGCTCCAGGGGACAGCTCCCTCTGTCCTGCCCGGCAGGACCAAGCCCAGGGAGGGACAGGAGCCACCACACCCTCAGGCAGCAGTGGGACATCGCAAAATATCCGACCTACAGCTCCTGCAGGAACTGAACCAGCTCTGGCAAACACAAAGAAATATTGAATTCGCTGAAAATGACTTGTTTTGATTAGGCTTAACATGCCAAGATAGTTTGATCTGGATCCACTAGACTGGAATGATACATTTCATTTAAATCTTCTGGATGAAAGAGAAAAGTCTATGCATTGATTTGATTTAAAAGGTTTTATTTTTCATGGAAGATTATATTTTTACAGAAACTGCACTATTCATATACACAAACACTTAAGCACCTCTAATTACCACACGTGAGTGAGTTTGCTAACAGACTTCTTGGGATCTCTAGAACCTTATTCTCAGTTATGGTAAAGTCAGTTCACATCCTCTTACTCCTTGCTACCTAGGGCCATAAAACGGGAATAAAAACAGGCATGGAGAAAGGGTAAGAGCCTGCAGCCAGAGCACATTTCTCTCTCAGCCTGGGTGGAGGCACAGGGGCTGTGCCTGTCCCCACCTGGCAGCTCTGTCAGAGTCCCCTGGCGACTGGGAAGGGGAGACAAAACCACTCGAGGCTTTTGGAAGGATCCTTCCAAGGGATGCTCGTTCCCTTCCAGGGCGGCAGATGGGGTTTGCAGCACAGCCTGCCCAGGAGGTTCGAGGTTTGGGATGCTGCAGCTCCCGGGCCAGCCCGGCCGAGGGAAGTGTTAACACAGCTCCTGCGCTCCGGTTTGCGCTGCAGAACGGGGCTGCTCTCCTGGGCTGCGGTGTGATCGCAACACGCTTAAATCCCTCATTAACGAGGCCTCTGTGAGCACCGCGGAGACGAGCAGGGCTTTAGAGGGGCAGAAGCCTTTGTGCTTTCTCCTTTTCCGCAGGGGAGGATTCAACTCACCGGCCAATTTGCAATCGCTGAGACAAAACTGTGCGCGTGGAATTGGATTTGCCAGCACAGTTTGTGCCTCCATCTAATTGTTTTTTAAAGCTTTGCGTCTTGGGAAGAATTAGCAATCATGGTGTTCTTAGAGATTTCAAGTTCCTTTATAAAATTTTCTTCCCATCGTATCCCACGTGTTTCCATTGCTCTCAGGGAAACAGAGCCAAGTCATCCTCTGACTAAGACCTGGTAATTCTCAGAGCACATCAATCTGCTGGACAAAGCATTTGCAGTCTGTTGAAGAGATTAAGACAAACTTCTCTAGTGGGGAAATTCATACCAGGAATAAATATAAATCCTGTTAACATGATTATTTGTGTTCTTTTTAATGACGCATGCAAAGATAGATAGAATAGTTTTCTGAAGGTTTTTTTTTTCACCAGAGGAGGAGTGAGAAGGTGTTCACAGGAGGATGTCTGATTAAAACCACCGAGGCCTGGTATTTGCAGGAGTCATTCCTTCAAGCCTTGCCAGCCCTGACTCAGGAGCACCAGGAAAGCTGAGATGCAATAGCAGCTTTTACCACCCTTCCTGATTTGACATCTGCTGGAGTTAAAAATTCTTCAGGCTTTCACTAATGGTGAGACGTAACCACTGCCAAAGGCCACACCATCATCCAGGATATGCCCCCACCACCCACTTTGACAATTCACACCCCCCTGGCTTCTGTTTTAAAGTCTCCTCTGTGGCATTAAATGTGAGACAAAGGACCCTATAAAGATCTGGCCTCTGATGGCTTTAGAAAAATCCTGAGCTATTTAAATTTTTGAGCTTAAAACTAACATTGGTTCTGTTTTTAAAGTGTTCTTAAATCCTCCTACTCAGGGAAAAAGGATAAAAATACCCCACCACACCTGCTTAACTTGCCCACTTGTATCAGCCACTGCTTTTTAAGAACAGGTGTTTCAAAGTTTTCCCCTAACCTGCTTTTTTTGAGCATTTGACAGGTTAGATATTTAGGGATTTGGGCAATGTGCACCAAAAGAGAGAAAAAGCCAAGAACCCGAGGGGTTTGTGGCAGCATCCCACCCATGGCAGCACTGTAACATCCATCCCTTCACTCTGGCCCCCACAAAACCCTCTAAACTCCTTTCCTGCATCAGAGGCTTCTTCCCTCCCCATTGCTCTGTTGTTGGCTTGTAATCTTGGCCAGGCTCCTGAAAAGAGAAACTCTACCCTGACATCTGTGCCTTTCTCATGTCAGTAAAAGGAGGGCACAAAGTGCCTTTAATCAGCTGCTCATCTCTGGAGTAAGAAGGATTTCCCCTCCCTGGTCAAAAGCCATGGATGGCAGATGTTTGGTTTTACTCCCTTTGGCCACTGGCACGTCCTGAGCTGCTGCAGAGAACCAGAGCTCTGCACCAGCTCCCAGCTCTGGGAAATCCAGGCTGTCTGTTCACATCCATGCTCTGGAAGCAACCTTGAACCTTCCCAACGTTCCCTTCAGGCTCTTTGTTCCAAGGCTGCAAAACGTCTTCACACAGCCTCACGTTCCAGAAGTGCAATGGAACCTCAAAGGCAAAGGGTGAAAATGTGAATGTGATTCTTTTGAGTTGGTTGGTTCTTTTTCAATAACAAAAAAAAACCCAAAAGAAAACAAAAGAAAAACAAACCCCCCTACTATTAAAGTGGTGGCTAGCTTCTTCCCTCATGAAGATGCTTAATCTGCTCATTTCTTTGAACATCAAAGCCACAAAGTTCTGTGCTTCCTCCTCCATTCATCCCTTTTTCCCTTCAAAAAAATTTCATATCGTAGCATAAACACCAAAAACAAATCCTGGTTTGCAGTTGGTCATAAAATCTGTTTGGTAGCTCATACCTCCCATCCACTTTTCCTACCTTGGGCTTGCTGATGGATAGGACTGACACACACACACTGGCTCATCCATTACGGATTTTATTAGGATCTCACCTGCAAAGGAGAGGGGCTGTGAAAACCCAAGAGTGTGAACAGTGAACAGTGTTTAAGCACACCTCACACACATTTCCCTGGACAAGGTCCTCCCCCTTTTTGACAGACCCAAATTCAGCCCACCCAAGGCAGATGTGTGACATTGAAAGGCAAATGTTATTTTTTACGTGGGGGGAGGGCAGAGGAAACATAGCCAAGAGGTAAGTGAAAGTAGAGGACAAGGACACAGAGAAATTTTCAAGCTGGCTGCTCTGCAGGTGCTGGACGAGACTGAAACAGAACCAAAGCTGCTCACCAGACCTCCTTTGAGGCCATCTGAGGTGAGACAGAATCAGCAAAGATTTCATTACTCACAAATCCCTCCAGATGTCTTAAATAATTCACAGCAAGCCCTGGGACATAAAGAGCAGGAGTTCCATTAGGAGGCCCATCGGATTGTTTTTAGTTCATTAGGGTGAGTCACACCAAACACATTATTGCATGAAGCAGGATGTCTCATTAGTGACATCAGTCTGGGGCTGTAATGTCCCCGTGCCTGGGAGAGCTCTGGGAGGCTCAGTCCTTGTCCCCGTTTCTCCAGAGAGTCCCAGAGTGTTTCTCTGCAGAAAGTGACCCCTCAGTGCCAGCCACGCTGCCCCTGGGGCTCTGCCTGTGCCTGTGGGTGCTGGGCCTTTCTCTGTGGGTTTTTTGTCTTCTTTCCTTCTGTTAGAGCCAGGATTAAAGCATGGGAGTTGCAGTTTTCTCGTGTTCAGACTCAGTGTTTATTAATTCTTATCTATAGCACAGTCTCATGACTCGTGAGCTCTAGCTAACAAGGTAGAAAATGGAGATGCTTCTAATTCTTTCCAAGGCCTTTTAAGTGCTAATTACCCAATAACGAGATGACACCTATATTATTTATACTTTTGACCCAATAAGTGACCACCCAAGATGTGCAACGGGGACCTTTTTCACCCAATTAGAAAAAATGCCCAAAACCAGGAAGAAGAAGGTGAAGAAGAAGGACCTAGACAATGCCCTAAATCCTTCATATTGCTTCACATGTACTACTATGTACTAAAACCTTAAATCCTAAGTTTTTCCACCCTGTGAGATCACACAATACTATTTAAGTTACACCCCCACAATCCCAGTGTTATCAGTCAATTTTGGAAGCCTGTTCCATGGCCTCAGGTCAAATGCAGTGCTTGCTTGAGGGTCAGTGCCTTTTAGCCCAGAAAGCCTGAAGCTCTTAGCCTCCAGGGTTCCAACATTTCCCCAGCAATGTCACCTCTCCCATGAGCTGCCCCATAGCACACAGATCTCCTTGTGCTCACCCCAAGCAGGGCACAGCTCCAGCTGGGCACTCAGCAAGGGAGCATCCATCCCTGAGCCAAGATCCTGCCACCACTGTCATCTCTGGGAATGCAACAGCAGCTAAAGGAGGAGTGTGGATCACTCCAGCCTTTGGGATAACACAGCAGTGCTGCTCCTGTGGCTCCTGGAGCACGGGAAGCTGGAGCATTTCAGCAGCAGCTGCCGGTGTTTGCCCACACAGGCAGGTGGTGGCTGTGCCTGCCAGCTGCAGGGCACTCCTGGGACCCTGGGTTTCCACACCGAGGCCAGCCCTGTTTGCAGAGATGATGGTGCAAAGGGGTGCTTCTCCCTTCAGTCCTGCCTCCTGCAGGTACCCAGATGAGGGGAGCTGGATTTCATGAAGAAAAATATCCTGCAGTGCATGGGGAGAGAGCCGAGGTTCCTCCTGTCACTCCTGTGGAGACAGCAGAGGGACCTCTGCTCTGTTTTCCTCCCTGGGGAGGAACCAGCAGCTGCTGGGAGCTGTAGGCTGGCAGCCCACCCCATCTGTGCAGCCTCTGCCCACCTTTGGAGCTCAGCAGTGCAGCTCCCTCCCACCTTTTCAACACAACTTGTTGTTATGGGAGACACATAACACTTCACAAAGTCAGTGTTTAAAAACCCACTCCACCCTGTGGAAGCCCACTGCAACCTCAGGGTCAGAGGGTGAACTAAAGAAACTCCCCAGTTCTCTGCAGGCTCCTTTCCAGTGTCCTACAGTTTTCCAGGCAGGACTGTGCTCGGTGGTGGATGCTCATACCCTGCAGAGGCGTGAGACAGAGATCAGAGACCTGAGTGGGAATTAGATTTCACTGTTTGGCACAGGAGAGGATCCTGTAAGTGATTCAGGGAGCATGGAGGTCTGCACCAACATAACCCCTCAGAACAGCACTCACCCCACGCCAGGTCGTGTCCAGACTCCACACTTGGACATTGCCAAGATATTGCTGCCAGGAAAGTCTTGGTTGCCTGCACAGATTCTCTAAAATGTACTGCTGGGGAGAAGGGAAAAGGTCAGGGAGGATCAATGTGTATTTTGCTCTCCAACAGTTATCCCATGTGAGTGTATCAAAATGCAGCAGCAGTGACAGGGACAGAGGATCTAGAACTCCCTGCATTATTAATATACAGTGAAAGATGAGGCAGCTTTTGTGAAAAGTATCTCTTTGCATGTTTAATACATGATGATCTAACCTCAACACACTGCCATTCATGCTGCTCTGTTAAAACTCAGCTAACATTTTCAGTCCCATACTGAAAAGAAGAGAAAATGTTTGCTGAGTTCAAACACTCCTTCATGTTCCAGGCTTGGAAGTAGCACTGTGAAGATCAGGAGAACAAAACAGGAAGGTGGGGAGAGAAAATTCAGTGACAAATGCCAACAAAAGTGGAGGAAAAGGAGAAACAAAGAGAGGAAAAGTGGAGACAGAGTTCTAGACTCCACCAGCTCCAAGGAATTCAGCTTTCCCCATGGGATACTCGGACTGTGACAGAGAGAGATGCAGCACCACACCTCACTGTGCTGGAAGCTGCTTCCTTACTCCCTGTTGAGGCTCCAGCTCTGAAATGCACCATCCACTCAGGAGTGCCTTGTCTAAGATTAGCAGCCCACCCCAGCACCCCAAATCCCAGACTCTTATCCCATCACTGCACAGACAAACTCCATTCCCAGCTCCAGCCTGACTCCTGGAACCAGCCCTCATCCTGAACCCAGCCTCCTGACAACTAGAAAAAAATTAGCAGCAAAATCTCTACAGCAGCAGGGGAGTGGGGAGAGAAGATGAGGTCCAAGGCCCATGGAGCCTTTCTCCACCATGAACCCTGAGGTCACACTGTGCCTCATCCTCTAAAGGAAGTGTGAGTATGGCAGAGCCAAGCCTTTAAGCCCTGTAGTAACCAAATCCCAGCAATTCTTTATCCTAAGCTCTTTAACATGGAGTGCCTGAGCAGCACGTGTAGAAACCAGCCCTAATGCTTGCAGACAAGCCAGCAGTCCAGGAGACATGGGTTCCTTCCTCTTATGTTAAGCTGAAATAGAATTATATGGTCTTTAGTTTACCTTGCCATGCAGGCACATTAGGCATGGATTTCTCTAAAGCCAGAACATCACAAGCTACCCAAACAACCCTGTCATTGCAATTTCACAATTTCCCTCTTTTGTGCATCTCTGAGCTCTGACTGCAGGAAAATTTCATCTCCTCAGCCCACTGCCATCTGGAGCAAGGTTCAGACTCAGTCACAAGCATAGAGGGAAAGGATATTTCTGGAGAACAGTGGGAAGGTTAACGATGAGTGTGCTTGGAGCTGGTGATCTCTTTCTGGTGTCTCACTGTTGACATTCTGGTCTCCACTGCATCATCTGGAACCATGAAGTGGAAGTTACTGGGAAGATAACAAGAGTTCTGAGATCTGACAAACTCTGGGAGCTGCAAACCCTCAGTCAGCAAGGCAGGGAGAGTCTCCCCAGAAGATTATCCACCTCAAATTATCCCAATTCATCCAAGAGACTGGAGTGGGGCCTAGATCATCTGCAGAGCATCAGCAGGAGATCCTCAGCAGCTGCAGGGACTTTGTGTCTGAGCCACCCAAACTCAGGCAGGGGGTGTTCAAATGGGTGAATTCCAGGTTCAGCCTCGCAGGGAACATCAAAACTTTGATTACTGGATTAAAAAATGGACATCAGAGGGTGCCTTGTAACTTCCTGCCATCGAGGAAACAGGTGGTACCCACCACTCTGCACGACATGTCACCTTTCACACCACCCTCCTGCTGTGGCCTGGATCATTCCATCCTTCCTTCAGCAATGCCTGGAATCGTCCTTGAACAGCTTCAGCTCCCTGACAACCTTCCCTGGCCATTTCAGTGCTCTTTCTCTTTCTGCTGTGGCCCTGCCTTACAAGGAGAGGCTCCTCCACACCCCACAGGGCAGAGACCTGAGGAGAAAAGGAGAGATGCTGATGCTGCTGCCAGTAGATGCTACAAGCCCGTGTCAGACAGGCTGTTTGTTTCTGCTGGGCTTGGCTGGAGGTGCTTGGGTGCTTTTATACAGCTTGGCATCCACCCCTCAGATAAGCAGCATCCCCAAAAAGGCCAGAGACAGGCGTACCGTTCTGTGATGCTATGTGCAGCTCTGTCCAGCACACACCACGGGGAAGAGGAACAGCTGCAGCCCAGGCAGTTCCACAGGCTGCTGCTGGCAGGGCTGTTCCAGCAGTGCCTGTCAGGTCTGGGGGAGCTGGACACTGGTAACCAGGCAGAGCTGTTGTTTGTTACCCCCTCGCGGTCTCCTGGCTTTTCATCTTGATTAAAGACCATGCTGGAGGATGGAATTAGCAAGGCAGGGTTCCGAATCCACCCCTGCTCCTGCAATCCAGTCGTCTGCCCACGTGCTCCTCCTTGGGGCTACCAATTAGGGGCACCAGCTGCTAGTCCTGGTGCCAGGGCCAGCAGCTATTAGTGCACAGACCATTAGCTTTAAAAGGCATTTGGAACTTGTGAGTGCATTAGGCTGGTGTGATTGACACACACCACAGCCATATGTGGCTCGCTGGCCTTTCTGTCAACCATTTTTTCTCCAAAAATATCACTGGCTTACTGGAGTGATCTTGGTGGAGCATGTCATGAAAGCACCTTACCCAGGACAGTCAGGTCTTGTGTTAGTTAAGGAGCTGCTGCCTTCTTTAACCAACTCCCTTGGCATCTCTCCTCTGAGACAGGAATGGCAGTGGGTTGTATGAAAGGTGGAGGATCTGGTGTCTATTTTTAGCCCTGTCATTTACCCAGTTAATGGTTCCAGGGAAGTCATTTCCCATCTTTCTGCTTCAGTGACCCCATCTGTAAGGTGGTAATGATGAGTTCTGTACCATAGGGTTTTGAGATCTGTGCTTGTAAAAAATATAGTAAAACTCAGAATTACCATGTCTGCCTAAAGCAGGGCTGGAGAGGAACCCCCATGGGCAATCCAGCAGTACCTGCATGGATTTTTCTTGCAAATCCTGTTCTGGCATGGCACCAGGCCTGGATCCACTCTGCTGACCTTGGCGATCTCCTGGGGTCACATCACTGGGGGCTGTAGTTGTCCCTGGGTCCCCAGGAGTGGTGGCACCAGCGAGCTGTGCATTTCCCAAGAAGATGACAGGAGAGCATGACAGAGGGTGCTTTTATGACACACTTTATGGCTGATCAGTCCATCAGCATGGCCAGAGGCATTCAGTCATTGATTTCAGCTCGTTTGCCTCACACCACCTTCATTTCCTCAGTCTCAGTCAGAGCTCAGTGCTGGGCTACTCAGCCCACTCTCCACTCTAACCCAGGACAACCAGCACCTCTCCTCCCTCCTCCTGCCTCTCCCTCTGCCCAGCTGGGTCTCAGCTGGTTTCCAGGAGGGATTCTGACACGAGGACCTGCTCTTTGGGAAGATTAATGGGATTGGATGGGAGTCTACCTGAGATTAGTGCTGGCACACCAGGTTCATGTTATTGAGGCCAGTGCCAGGAGGGAGAGCCAGAACACCAGGCTGTGAGCTCTGTGTCCTGTGGCAGATGGGGCACGTCCACCAGGAGACACCTGGCTGCCCAGCCATCAACCCTGACCTTCAGGGATGAGCCAAGTGGAAAACCAGAGCCTTAACTCTCAAAAACAAGTTAAAAACCTCTCTGAGCCCACTGCAACCTGGCTGCAGGGAGATCCTCCCATCTCTTCCCCAGATTTTTTGTTTAAAGCAGAGCCACCATGGAATTTGGAGTTCAAATCCATATCCAAATCTCTAAATGGAACATTAAAATATGAAGTCCTGATGAAATTTCCAGGCCTTCCTGCTTTATATAACTGGCAAATACCAGCAAAAGTATTTTAAAAACATTTTAATATGATGGCCCTTAGCTAGATCCTTGACATGCAAACATTAAATCAGTGTCACTCCAAGCTGTTTTTTTTTTAATCTTGGCCCTGGCAGATTTTTCCAGCTCAGGACAGTTCTTTTGTCATTTGAAATAACTCTTCCCTCAGCAAGACACACATCCTTCAGCTTACCCAGATGGTCTCCTCCTCCAAGCAAGAATAATGTATTTAAATTTATCCAATGGTTTTCATGACTCAGATTTCCCGTAACTGGCTGGTTTCTAACCGTCCTCTGCTCCACCTGTTCAGACATCACAGCAACCCTCTCCCTGTGCAGGAGAGGTTCATACAGCAGTTCCAGAGAAGCTTCACAGTCACAAATCCCACAGTCTGCAGCTTGGTCTGTGGCAGTCCTGGAGAGGAACCGTGGCTTTTAGAGTCTGCTTCAAAGTTTTGTTTCTTCTGGGGAGGAAAGGTACATCCTGAAAGCAGCCACGTGGAGCTCCTGCTCAGATGGAAAAGCACGGTTTTATTCCACCACAAAGCTCTGTCCCCTGAATATTTCTCATCTAACAACAAACCCAATCCAATAGAAAACTCATCCAGCAACCACAAACACAACAAACTCACTGTCCCCATAAACTGATCATTTTCTGGTTTGGACTACAGAAGAGCAAATCCTTGCATACAGAGGTTTGATCCTCTGAGTGGATTGCATCAGGACAACAGGCAGGGGTTTTAAATAACACATAAGGGATCAAGGTAACCCTCTGTACAGCTGTTCCTTGAGATCTGAGCTCCTGCACCACACAGGTCCTTTGGAAAATGTCACCAGGGCCTGCTAACAGGGCTCCTACTCAAACAAAGATATTTTTGGACAAAAAAAAAAAGTCCCAAGGTCCTGCTGACATCCAATAAATCCTTTGAAACTGCTGACAGGAGTGTGAGGTGGCTCATCATGGCCTGGAACAGCTGAAAGCCAAATGCAGGGAAAGCAGGTGGGAGAGAAGGTGAAGTGAGATGATGTTGAGAGAGGAAGGGGTGGAAGGAAGAGGGATGAAAGGCTGGCTATTGCTTGGATGAGCTGTTAGTTTGGGTTTAAATGCAATTTGGTTTGAGAAGGCAGAAGTTAATAAACTACAGAATATTGTCCTGCCACCATTTCCCATAGCCTATTTCCAGCTGCCACAGAAATCACAAACCATTTAAAACCATTCCTCTGTCCTAGCCCAGACCCCACAGGGCACCAAATGCACAAACCTCAGTAGGAACTGGCTCCAGAAAAGAACAAACGATGGCAAACAAAGTCTTGCTTCAATAGCCCAAGAGCTCTGATAACATGGCACAATTTACTCCAGCCAGGGTGGGCTGTATCAGCTTAGAGGTAAACAAGGTAAATATTTAGATGTAGAAACCCAAATGAACAAGAGATGCTGCGTGTTAGAAAACTAATCCCCTTGCCATAAAAGACAAAACAGGAAGGGAAGATCAGCAAGGGTTAACGGGCAAGCAACTAATTACGGATTAAATTAACTCTTCAACCATGTGCACAATCAGACAAAAAGCATTATAAACATAAGGCAGCAGTTTTGGAAGCAAAATGATGACAAAATTATCCTACATCACCCCCTGGCTCAAGCAGCAAAGCTCTACTGGAATACATCAAAATGGAGCTGGTGGGGAGCCTTCCAGGCTCCTTATTTTAAGATGTAGGGAATATTTTGGGATTAAACACAGAGCACATGATCTCTCAATCTGTCATGGTGACAACATGCCCTTACATCCTCTGACCTTAGAAAGACAATAATCTGTGAGGCTGCCTGATGCTCATCCATCCTTCAGGATGTTCAGAGGCTCAGCTTTGCCCCTTCCACCAGGCACCTACTGAACCTGCTCAGGCTGTGTCCATTAAAATCCTGGACTCTGCAGCCCAGAGGACAGTGAGAGATGGATGGTGCTGGCATGCAGCCACTTCAGGGAGAGAGGCAGGATCATTCCAGGGAGAGAGGCAGGATCAGCCTGCCGTGGACAGGGACAGACTGATGAAACCTTCAGGACTGGCATGCCATTACCTTGTTTGCCAAACTTGTTACAGATGAGCCGTGTATTTCCAGTGTTCTGCCCCTAACCCCAGGGACAGAGCTGGCATCTGGACTTTTGTAGGAATAAGGTAAAAAGCTAGCCTGTCATTTCTTCTAAGCGCAACAAGCAATTTGTAAGTTCACATATGAAGCTGTTTTGGGAATGAGAAGTTCCTTTAACACAACAATCTATTCTGAGGGTGAAAAATAAGTGTACCTGTGATAACAAGGGGTTTTTCCCATGAGAATCAGTAAAGAAAATATGTAAACAATCTGAGAATAGATAGATTTGATGGACAAGTAAAATGTCTTTTACTAACCAATAGAATAATTAACAAGAAAGCTATTAACCAATTAGAGGTTGCCCTTGAGGTTTGTAAAAACTGCATAAAAGACAGCATGTGGCCATAATAAAGAGCCTTCTGAACTTTTATGGTGTCACTCTCTGTGTTGTGACCATCCCAACAATGGACACTGAGTGTCTTGTCTGATGTCAAAGGACACAGAGGCATGGTGGTGCTGTGGTTGGGAAAGAGGCCATAAATGTGGTATTTCACTTCCAAAATACTCTTCATATCTTAAAGTAGGGTGCTGGGAAGGAAGCTGCTGTTGGCCTGAAAGCAGAGCTCAGCAGGGTCCAGGGTTGTGCATCTTCAGGAAGTCGGGGAGTTTGTTCAGAGCAGAGTGGCAGTGAGGGATGTGGCCAGAACACACAGCTCTTCATTAAAGGGTGAGGAGTTAATGAGTCACTGTGGCCTTTCCTGCAGATCAACCTGAAAGTGCTGCTTGGACAGGCAGGGATATGCTTTCAAACTTCTTACATTTAAATTTCACTTTCTTTCTTTTTGTTTTTACATCTGGGATTTTTGATAAGGGTTTTATTCTTATGAAGTTTCCACAGCATTAAGATGCTTCCATACCCATCCTCACTAACCTCAGCCATACCATGGGGTCTCAGCATATACACTAACTAAAACTCTGGTGAATATCGAGAATTCAGGAACTTCCTGTGGGAAAAAAAATAGCAAGCAAGAATCAACTTTAAAATAAAATAAAATGAGAAGACGAGAGAAAAATAATCCAGGTAGTAGTGATTGATCTGATTTCATCCAAACTCCCCCCAAATGAGAGTAGTCTCCAAAAGTCAAACACGGAGCATTATTTCATGTTCTCTGCATTAACCTTTGGAGTTCAAAATGCTCATCTGTTCCTCTGTCCCCTGGCAGTGCCGTTTGCAAATGACACAAACACTTGCCTCTGTGCTCTCCCTAACGCAGCCCAGCCTGTGCACACCTTCAACAATTTTCTCTGGAGTGAGTTCCAGCCCAATTTGCTCCTGCTGGTGTCTGTCTGTCATCACACTGTCAGCCCAGCCACTCCCAGCTGGGATGGGCAGGAAGGAGACCAAAGGTCACCTTCTACATACAGTCTGTTCTCCTGGAAGCAGGAGGGAGCAGGAGGAACCCCAAATTTCGTCTACCTGTCAGGAATCAAATGCTTTTCCCCCTTTTCCTTTGCATTTCGTTCCCCATACTGCCAGTGTGGCTTGGTGCCTCTGGGAGCAGGAGAACGTGCTCAGGGCAGATGGAAACAAACCAGCTCCACTGCAGGGCTGTGGGAGCTGTGCTGCTGAGAGGGAACTCCAGAAGCTGTCATGTTTTTCCTTAGGGAGAGGATCCCTCAGCAGCCTTTGGGTGCTGACAGTGCCCTGACGCCCCAAGGCTGTGCTGGGCACTGAAATGAGGTCTGGCTCAGAGAACCAGAGTGGTTTGGGGAAGGACCTCAGGACTATCTCATTCCACCCCCTGCCATGGGCAGGGACACCTCCCACTATCCCAGGCTGCTCCAAGCCCTGTCCAGCCTGGCCTTGGACACTGCCAGGGATCCAGGGGCAGCCACAGCTTCTCTGGACACCCTGTGCCAGGGCCTCCCCACCCTCACAGGGAAGGATTTCTTCCCAATAGTCCATCTATCCCCGCCCTCTTCAAGTTTGAAGCTACTCCCCCTTGTCCTGTCACTCCATACCCTTGGCAGAAGCCCCCCCAGCTCTCCTGGAGCCCCTTCAGGTACCAAAGGGCCACAACAAGGTCACCCCAGAGCCTTTTCTTCTCCAGGCTGAATGATCCAACCTCTCTCAGCCCTTCCTCACAGCCTTTCCTCACTGTGGTGGGCTGTGTCCACTGTCCACAGGACAAACAACCTCTGTCCCATCCTACACTCCCAGGACTGGCTTGGGAGGGAGAGAGAAGAATGGCAACAGAGGGGAGAGAAGCCAGATCATCCATCTTTATTGGGAAAGGATCTCGTCCTCACTGCAGACAGAGCCACAAGGATTTTCTTTTTGATCCTTGAGGTTTATTTTCCTACTGTTTCTGTGTCTGACACCAGTCAAAAGGGATTGTGGGAAAAATATAAATTATACTTTTAGCATGTTATAAATGGAGCTGTATCATCCCAGTGATTCAGTGAGAGCAGAAGACTATGGGATGGTCAGGAATAGAACAGAGCTGGGAGATTTATTTCCCATTAGAGTGAGGCAGATGGGGAACAAGGGGGCACAGGCAAAGGCAAATAATTTGATGGGGAACCAGAACCAAAATGTAGAAAAGGCAAAAATCAAATCAAGACAGACTTAAAGTTTTTTTTCCAGTGAGCAGTTTCACTCCCCCAAGAAAAGGGGTCTGTTCTACAAAAGGACATGTTCAGGGACACTCCCAGTTTTAATGGAACTGTTATTACTTTTCAGTTTTCACCAAATAACCAATCCAAAAAACTGTTAGCACCTCCACTAAAGAAGTTAAGTTACAATATACTTATTTCCATTGAAAGCATAGGTGAAAGCAAAGGCTTATGTACAATTCTGCATTCAATAAAATCTAAACCTTCCATCAATGAAATCTAAATTTTCCCATCAATAAAATCTAAAATCAACCATTTTTAAGTCTGAAAATAAAAAAGAAAAAAAATATTGAAGGAAAAAACAAACATTCTCAAGGAAAGCAAGCTAGATGTCGTGGGAAGTAAATCTACAGAAGTTTTACATGCAATTTTATTTCCTTGACCATCTCCCTTTATCTGTTAAAGGTTTTATCTCTCTCTACAAACCCTGTCTTAGTGTAACAATTAACCCCCACTAGCCACACATATTTGCAACAACTCAGCCTATTTCAGAGCAGGCGAGGGGGCTGTGGCATGTCAGGCTGGCAGAGGGATGCCCTCGGCTGCCTCAGGAAAAGGGACCCGTTGCTCCATCCCTCCCCTCCTGGAGCTTTATTTTGTTGTGCCTTAACTGTGTTCCCCAAGCACCTCATCCCTCACCTCTCCTTCTTGCATCCCTGATGCTTCCTCTTGCCCTGTGAAAAGTTCTCAAAGTCACTAAAAGAGGAAAATACAAACACCCAGGTGGTACAAATTTAGTAACATGAATCGGAGAAAAGATTTTTTTGTTTTACCATGCAGGTTGTTCCAGCACAGGAAACAACTGGTGCACAAGGCACATTTTGCAGCATGTGTCAGTGCACGGAGCCCCAGCACAGATTTCAGTGGCAGCAACAATAGCTGTGAGGAAGCTGATCTGTAGCATCCAGGATAAAGGAATGAAGCAAGGAAGACACTAAACTCTTTTTACTGTGCAGCCAAACCAAATGTCTTTTGGTCCTTCATGCATGAGTCTTCTAAGTGTAAACTTTTCACAGTAAGAGAAAGGAAATCATGCTCAGACTTTAGTGAGAAGAATGACTCAGATAGCCCCAGGCAGCAAAGATCTGAGCAGATAAAGAACAGCTTTTTGACTGCCTTGGAAGAGTATCTGCTGATTTTTGTTCCTGTGCAATCCTGCTTTAAGCCCACACAGAGGTTAATGGCAGATCACTGGGACGATGTTGTTGTGTTGTTTCCTTTCAAGGTGCTTCCTCCCCTTTTCCAGAGGTGTAGGGCCAAGTGGGAGATGGAAGCCTGATCCCCACTGCTTAAGCAGAGGTCAGCCCAGCCCTGGGTCTGAGCTTGGCACTGGACCCTCTATTACTCTGAGAATGAAATGGAGCATTGCTTTTGTAGGGTCTGCTCCAATGCAGTTTTCAAAAGCACGAGAATAAAAGCTTAACACTTGCCCACTCCTCATGACTAACCCAGGGCATTTGTTGGGAATCTGATGTAGAAAGGGCAGGGGAAAAGTACTTTGAGAATTTCCATTACTGGAGGATGTCAGCAGTTCCCATCTCTGCAATGAGCAGGGTTCCTCAGAGGAGGCCCTGGCTGCTCTGCTCTGTTCTGACAGCAGCAAGTATCTCCAATTCCAAGTGAAAACAGCATGTGGAGAAGCCATTCAGTGAAAACAGGTGAAAACGACAGTGACAAACAGAAAAGTGACTGAAGAACCCCAGGGCAGAATCCTGTCCTAAGGGAGCAGCAAAGCATTCCCACTGGTTTCCACGGATTCCTGGGAGTTCTTTCATCAGTAAAACCTCCAGACAGGCACAGAAGGATGTGCCATGAAGGGTTTTGTTCCCATCGTCCATCCTGGTGGTCAGAGATCAGGTAGGGTGCCCCATCCTGCCAGCAGCACTGCTCTCATGTGGAAGTGGCTATGGCCTCTTGACCTCCCCTGGCTCTACGATGAGGAACAGGGCCTTTCCCTCTCCTGCTTGGGCAGGATTTCTGGCATTAGTCCCAGAATGAGGAGCAGAGCACCACAGCTCTGCCTCACAAACATGATGGATTCCCAAGAGAGGGATGAGATGGGATGGAGAGCAGAGTCTCCCATGTGCCTGCACTCCCCTCTGGCACAGCCTCCACAGGCTGCCTCCCTGCCCAGGCACCAAGGCTCATCCCCACCAGCCCCAGCAATCCCAGGGGAAATGAGATCACCTCGTGTGATCAGCTGAACTCCTGCTTAGCCACGGGAGATGGGCTCCCCAGGGCTTCCTTCCAGCTCTGTAAATCACTCATCCCAGGCAAAACTTGGCTGGAAGGTGCCTCGTCCCTTCCAGGACTCACAGCCCTGCCCTTCTCCTCCAAAGCCATTTGTCTGGAAAGGGCAAAGAGGGGTCCCAGCAAAGCCATGACTAATGCCTGGCTAATTCCCAGCCGAGAGGCAAAGCAGCTCCCAAGGAAACGGAGCCCTCTGCTTTCCTGACCCGGGCTGTGACAGCTGAAGAGAGAGCTTGCTCTTACCAGCAAAAATAAACATTTTCCTCATCTGAGATCTGCGAGGGCAGCTCTCCTCCTGATTTACATCTGCAGGGCCAGCAGTGCCAGGGCACTGAGCACACCGAGGACCTGCCACAAATCACTGCAGGGATTAACCCAGAGGAAAAAGCTGCCGTGACCCTTGCCCTGACCTCTTTAGGTGTTAAGTGCTGAAGTAATCGCTCAGTTTTCCTTGCAAAACTCACCTTCACTTTCCCCAAGTAGCTGTTGCCTACTTTGGGGTTGGCCTGGGGAGTTTTAACTGTAACATTCCAGTTCAGAGGTGTGGAACAGCTGCCAAATTCCTTCAGGAGAAGCTGCTCTTCATTTGAGCCGTCTAAGAAGGTTCTGAAAGTAGCAAACAAACAGCAAAAATGGTGTTGCTTAATAAATGCAAAATACAGGACATGTGAGCTATTTACAACAAAAAAGCACCAAGGCTCAATGAAGTTGAGGAAATATCTATTAAAATGAAGAATACATCAAATTACAATTATTTTCCTTCTCAAATGTGTACGTTTTAATTCAGTAATTTTTTTGTGTTTTATAGTTCCTACATTATCAGGTCATTTGTAAATTCCAACATCTTTACATGCATTTTAAGTCACATTTGTATCTCTATGACAATTAATTCTTCACTCAATTAATATTTTTCCATTTACCAGAGAGGTATAAAGTCTTTCATCTTTACAAAAAAAAAAAAATCCTTTTAATCATCTCCAATGTTGTGCTTCAGGCAATATTTTGTAGGTGTACTTGGAAGTTGGGAAACAATTGCACAGAGCTGGAACTGCCAACACTCATTCTCCATTTGGAGGAAATTCCAGCATTTTAGTGCCTTGTCTTTTGGAGGAGGGATGTTGCACAGGAATTGTGCATTTTGCCCATTAAAAAATTGCTTTTCCTTTCTACATAAATATCAAACCTCTTGTCCCATCCAGTGCACAGGAGCACTAAAGGACCTGCCTCCAGCACCTAATCCTAATCCTAATTGCCTAGAGGGTAATCTCCCCCTTGGAGAAGCTGATGTGACAGGCAGCCCCCACTGAAGGGCTCCTGAAACAAAAAAACAATAAGGAAGCTGGTGTGAGCCTCACTCTTCCCAGGCTTTTCCCTTTGCAAGGGTTGATTCAAGGAGCTCTGCACGCTCCAGGGTGTGAGCAGAGTGTCTCTGCAGTGTAACTTTGCAAAGCAGCACTGCAGAATTCACTGAGTCTGAGCTCCACAAGGAATTCATGTCAGGAAGGAACAGCAGCACCTGAGAGCACGAACTGAGAAGTAAATGGCCCGTGGCTTCCTGCACCAAAAAGAAAAGAAAAAAAAAGAAGAAAAAAAAAAAAAGGAAGAAAAAAAGAAGGAAAGTTCACAGGGTAAAATATCACAAGGAAGAAAACTATTTTAACTGTATAAATGAGTGTATTTTAAAGAAAATGGGGTTTGGCTTAGCAGAAGTAGTTTGAGCCAGGAGTACTTTGCTGGTACAGAGGGAACTCAGGATCCAACTTTGCTTTGGTGATGCTGTGCCAACACAGCCCATTATGCAAGAGAGGACTTTTAAATCCTTATTTCAAAAAAATAGGTCAGGCTGAGCTCAAACACTTCCTTGTAGAAATGCAGCTTAATGTGGATTTGAGTGACTACCGTGGCTCAGCGCCAGGCAGCAACTTCAGAGATGTTGCTGAGAAACGTCCTTCAACCTCCTTGTGCTTCAGTCTTCCTCCTTCAGAGAAGGAGGGTAAAGCAACAAGACTGAGAGGCCTCCATCAAGGAAAAATCCACAGGCTTTTGCCGTGGAAAAGCGACATCCAGCAGCTCAAGGCATTGATGGCAGGGCGGGTGTGTGCTGGTGCTGCTGCTGGACCAGGAATTGTCTTGAGGGGAGCAGAGGGAGCTCCTGTCTGAGGTGGGATGAGCAGAGAGCTGGAGCCCTGCCTGCTGCAGACACGAGCAGCCACATCAAAATTTCATTTCAAACACAGGGCAGGATTGACTGGAGGGGGACACAGTGGCAAATTCTTTTATCCATCCTAATTTCATGGCTAGATCTGTGTAAGAGCGAGGACAATGATTCTGAGAGGCAGCATCACAAAAGTGTTTCATTATTTTGTTGCATTTTTTTTTTTTTCTTACTGCTTAAAGCTTGACATATTCAATCAATTCTATTTCTCCTGTTACGTTGTGGGTTGGTTAATTGCAGAAGCAAAAAAGGGTGCCTGATTTATTATGTGTAGAGCTTTGGAAAACTACAAAAAGCAGAAGCATGGACAAGTCACCCAGCTCCTTGCTAATGGCCTTCAGCAACAATGAAATGAGACTAGCTGTAGTAAAAATGCAAATAAAAAGCAATGTATGAATTCAGGTCTCTGTCTTCATTAGAGAATCAATGTGAAATGCATTAATTCAGGCAGTCAAAAGTAAAAAAATAAAAGGGGGGGATAAACACCGGTCTGTCGTCAACATATCAGCGGCCCTGGCCAGTCAGTGGCCCCGGCAGCAAAGAAATGTTGCCAAATTCCTACGAATTCCTAACCAAATTCCTGTATTCCTGCATATGGCAACTTACACCTCCCACTACCACAGGTGTGCTCTAGGAGCCTGTGTTAACAGCTCAGAGAACAAATCTCCAGGAAAAAAAAAGGCCAGTTTCACCTGGGGACAGGAGGAGCCTCTCTTGAAACCTGTTCCATGATGGGAGTGTGAAATTCCAAGCCCCATCGAACTGAACTTGTACAAAATTTTAACCAGACCTGTTGACCAGTGCAGAAATCTCCACTGTGTCCTGGCAGCTGGCAAAATGCCTGTCCTGATGCAAGGAGGGCTCCAGCTCAGGGACAGCTCCTGTTCTCAGCTTTTCAGTCACCCTCAGGAGCAAAAACCATCAGCAGCTGCATGAGAAATCCCCGAGGGGAAGATCCAGACCCCAAATTATTCCAGACAAAATATAAGATAAATTCACCAGTGATACCAGCTGCTTTTGAGGAATCCATTACACAGCCATCAGCTCATGACAACTCTTGGCTTTTAAAGACTGAGCCAGTGACACAGAGGAGAGAGATCATGCAGCTGCCAAACCTCAGGGCCCCTTGATGGGGAAGCAGCTCTGATGAAGCCATGAGCCTGTGCAAACCAGAATTAACACGGAGAAAACGGACCTCAAACCTGTGCAAACCAGAATTAGTGCTGAGAAAATGACCTCAAACCTGTGCAAGCCAGAATTAGTGCTGAGAAAACAACCTCAAACCTGTGCAAACCAGATTTAACACTGAGAAAACAGAACTCAAACCTCTACAAACCAGAATTAGCACCCAGAAAATGGACCTCATACCTGTGCAAAGCTTTCCCTCACTGCCTGTGGGTGTGAATCAAACTTCTACTCTGCTCTCTGCCAATTAATAACTCCAGATAAAACACACCAGGGAGAGACTGACAACACCAGAGATTTTGTGTGCTCTCCTGCCCTGATAGACATCGGAGCACTTTACTGCTGTTTTACATGTCCAAATATTTGCCTGGATGAATAGACTTAGAATAGTTTGAGTAAGCTGCACTTTGGAAGCTGGATGAGTCACATCACGAAGAAATATTCTGGAAAAGGTCTACAGCACAATTACAGACAGAAAAATGAAAGAAGTCGGCGCTCAACAATGTATCAAGGGTAGAAATATCCAGACTAGGTCTGCCAAAGGAGGCCTTTTCCCAAGTCTAATATTTATGAAAACTTGTTTCATAAAACAATCAATTGGATTGGAGTGCCTTTTTAAATAATAAAATACTTACTTCTTTCTTTGTCTGGACACAGAATATCCCATGTGAAGGAAAAGAAATTGAGCAGTTTGAGCAGAAACCCGCCTGGCATGCTGGGAACACCCTTGAGAACACGACATAAATATTTGAAAATAAGATTTTATACTCTTCTGTAATTCTACTTGTAGCACAAGGAAGCAGGGAACCACAATAACACACTCACTGTAAGAGAAGGCTCAGGTTATAATTTTGTGTCTCTCAGGGTGCAGTGAGAAGCCTCACACGCCTCAGACAGCCAAGTACAGATTTAGCAGGTTATGTAGATCAATTTCAGACAGAGAATTAAGGAAGCAAAAAAAGTGATATTCCCACCATTAAATATAGGTTGGAGTCTTAATAAGGCACAAAGTGAGGGGAATGAGAAGCTTTGAAATTGAAGTTATTATGTGCTGCATCAACTACCAAAAATTACACGCTAATATCATTCTCTTGCTTTTATTCCTCTCCACTTCAGCAAAAACCCACTCCTCTCAGTCTCTCTCTGCAGGCACAACTGCTCCTGTCTCACAGACTGGAAACCACTCTCTGCTTGCACAGTGGGCTCTCCCCCACCAAAATGAAACATCCTCCCCGAAATGCCCCAAACCCAACAACTTCACCATGGATCCCCCACGTCGAGATGTGCACCCAAAGTCACACCACAGCAAAGGTTCAACCACATCAGTAACAACACGTATGAAAATGGTGTTTTATGAGGCAGAGAACCTGTGGAAAGAGACCTAAAAAAAACCAGACCAAAACAAACTCACAAGTACCATTTGTAGGGGAACACGAGATCAAGGTGAAAACTAGAAAGCTGCAAGATCACAGGCAAGTATGGGTGATTTTCTTGGCAATCAGGACTTGCAAATCAAGTCCACCTCCTGGCCTGGTGGCTGATTGCCAGGAACAAGTTAATTAACCATCACTAAGAAATGTGCTTGTATGGTCTGGCCTAGCCTTTAACTGGCTGGCTCCACCTCTCCCTGGCAGCTCCCCCTGACTGACCTCCTGTAATTGCCCACGGGCCAAATTCAGCCTTGGGGAAGGTCTTTTTATCTTTAGTTTGCACCAAGAATTAATTTCGCCCTGAAAATACGCTCTGGCATTTTCCTCGTAAACTAAAGGAAATAATAAAATCTTTCTTTTTATTTGCCATTTTTTAATCCGTCCCTCGACATCATTGACCTTTCCCATCTTACTCCAGCCACCTTCACTTGCAGCCAGTTCCTTTCCTTTCAGCTGATTTTTGCAAGCATTTGTTTTATTTTGCACGTTGCTCATTGAACTTTTTCCAGTCCATGTGTCTTATTCTAAAACTACAATTCATGAAATAGCCTAATTCTCCAAATGGTGCTGAACTGAGTGGAATAATTACCTTACTTGTTTTAGGCCTCTGCTGGAATCCAGAATTACACACTTGGAAAATTATGATTGTTTTATCTTCATTTTTTTTTCTTTTCTTCAACTTCACAAGATGTGTGAAAGACAGGTTTTTATAAAGGACATAAACCCAGCCAAAACTATAATTACCACAGACGCAAAAGAATTCAGAGAAAAGATGATTTTTATGATTAAGGCATTGGAGTAGAAACTCAGAAATTTGGATTCTTTTTTGTGGCCCTGCCAAAACCTTTTTATAACCTTTGCTGAGTTAATCCCTCTGTTCCTCAAATAAAACACTCTGGCACTCCCCTGCTTTATGATAGCTGCTGCATAAACACATTCATTCACATTTGTGGGATGTTCAAACACACCAATAATCAGAGAACCACCATGGCTGGGACGGCTGAAATCATCTGGCTGCATTTAATCATCTCCTGTCAGGAGTGAATGCAGCTTTAATCACGGGCACATGGGATGTGGCAGCACTGCTGCCGAGGAACGGGCGCCGCACCAAAAGGGAGAAAGACAGGGAAAAATTATGTTCCTAATAAAAAAATGGTTTGCACATCAGGGCAGCAAACACACAAATGGATCTCAGCACCTCCCCATTCCAGCTCCACCAAAACAGGGACAGGCTCGAGTCTCTCACACACAAAAAAAAAAAAAAAAACAACAACTGTTTAAGCATCAACTCACATTCTACTGGAGCTGAGGGAAGTTAAGAGGAATTACAGCAGATCCCGACTTCTGTCTGGATCCCAAGGAAAAGTACACCAAAGAGATGCTGCTAAAGGCTTACCCACGGTTTTGAAACAACCTTAGGTACAGGATGCCAGAGGAGCAGCAGCTGCACGTTTCCAGGGCAGGACGAGGATGCTGAACCCTCAGAGTGAATCTCATTTGAAAACTCTTGGGCTGAGCAGTGGCTGAAGTGAGAAAGCAGGAAAGCCAGGCCCTGCAAGGCTCTAGGGTCACTGCAGGTATGTCACTGAAGCCACTTCAGTGCCTTGCTGGCACATTTGGGCATGGCCTGAAGCCCAAAGAAGGTTTTCATCTGCAGCTCCACTCTGAACCGTGCTCGCATCCCACACTTGTACAGAAACTGCTGCCACATCCTACCACCCCTTTTCCTGGAGGAAAAAGCAAACTCAGGGGTGTTTCCCTTCTTCTCCCTTCCTCCTCAAACACCAAAGGCTTGGAAGGTTGCTGTGTCAACTGATCCCCCCTTCCTTTTTCATTGCTTTAATAAATTAAGCCGAGCAACAATAGAGATGAGAGAAAGCAGGACAATGTGGTAAATGTAGCAGAAAGAAATTTGAATTGTAATGAGGAGAGCTAATCAGGAAAAGAATGGACTATAGAAAAAAGCACTAATGAGTTTCTAAATAAATTCAAAAGGTTAATATTGTTCTATCTAACAAATACGAGAAGAATCCTAATGTGAAATTAAAGGCCTCACTCCAGTGCCCTCGCAGCCGAATGTTAAAGCTGTAACGCCCACTCTATTTACCCCTGTGTCCATCACATCCATCCTCTCCTGGTACCTCTCATGGATTGCTCCTGGAAATGGGACCTTCCAGGTCAGCCAGGTCTCTCAATCTCTTTTTTTTTTTCCTGTACATCAAATGCTTGAGCCAACGTCACCAAGTCAATGGACAGGCTCTCTTGGACTTTGCAGAGTTTGCACCAAGATTATGGAGACTCGTTTATGTCAGCATCAACAAAACAGTGATCAAAATGCACCTTTCAAACCATGAGGGGTGTGTGGGTGGTTATGAAGTGATGGATTTTGTGGGATTTAAGCACACTTGTATTCCCTTTTATTACTCCGTGGATTTCCAGGGTGAGCATAAAGCTAATGTGGGTTAACTGAGGAAAAAGTGAAAATAAAAGTTTATAAAAAATAAAAAAGTTGGAATGTTTCCTGTTTGTTTTAATTTGTATGATGCCAGTAGTTCAAAATATAAAGCTAAGACTTTCTATGAATAATAGAAAGTCTTTCTATTTATAAAAAGTCTCTATATATAGACTTTCTATATATAAAAGTCAGAGTCCTTTATGTATTCTATTGCAAAACATGGTAAAACTGTATTTCAGCCAAAATTTTGTGTGACAAAGTAGCCCCTTTCAAGAATTAAAAAAAAAATTAAAAATCCAATTCCCAGCAAAGTAATAGACTCACAGGCTTTCCACAAGAATAGAGGAGCTGCTCAACTAATTTTTTTGCTTGAAGGAAGGAAATAGTGCCATTAAATTATTTGACTCTGAATATAAAATAGCAGGATGACATCATACTTTGGGGAGAGCTCTGAGCACAGTTGTGACCATCCATCTGTCTTCTGCTCTGCAAACAAAACCTGCAGGGCAGAGCTGAGGGCAGCTGCACATTTATCTCCCCCTGGTCCCAGGCTGGCAGGAGATGAGTGAGGTGCCATCCCAGAGCTGTGTGACCTCGTCACAATCCCGCTCTGCCCACGCTGATAAATCTCTGTGTGCTCATCCCAGGGGCTGACTCAGAGCCAGCTCTGCTCAGGACACAGCTCTGCTGCTCTGCCCTGCAGCCACGCTCAGACCCCAGCCATGGCCCCAAAGGGCAGAGCTGCAGCTGCTCACACCTGGCCATCAAGGCATCCCTTCACAGCTACCACAGGAAATGAGAAACAGGGAGATGTGCACTGTTTTAATTCCAGGTGTGGGAATTATTCTAAAGTTAGAGCAACACTCCCGTGCCAGGACTGACCATGTCATGTATTATTCACAGCAGCCTTGCAAAATGCTGCTCAGCCACTCACCTGCCATGAATAATTTTGTTTGACAGGCAGGTTAAATACTTTAGCTTCCTGATCCTCCTCCTCCTCCTCCTTGCAAGGAAGGAGGGCAGTCATGGGCTGCCCTGAGATGCATCATTGCAAGGATGTTTAATAGAGGCATCAGTGGAGTTCAGACTTGGTAGGCAAAGACTGAATAAAATAAAAAAACCCCTTGGACCCAAGAGATTGGAGTGGGAAATGCACAGAGACAGAGACTTGACAGTCAGGACATGTGAACTCTTTGTGAGTAACCCTCTGCATGTCAGCAGGAGAGGTGCACTTCCCCCGGGTCGGGTGTGGAGAGCTCAGCAGAGCTCCTCAGCGTGTCCAGCCCCAGCCACAGGGGAAATGGGATGGAAGGCAGAGGAGCAGCTTGTGCTCCTGGGCCCAAGGTGGATGTCTCACCCACTGAGCGTCTCTGCCACTGCTCCCTCTGCAAAAGCTTAAATGCAAAAAGACTTTCTGAGACAAAAGGCACGGCGAGGAAATTGCTAAGTGTGAATAAACAAGACAGTTGCATAGCTCATCATAACCCTAATGAGGCTCCCTAAATCATGCAGGCCCATCACCTAGATCTATTGGCCACATTAGCAGACTGCTGAGTGTGGGAAATATGGAGAGGATCATTTTTAAAGGGTTTTGCCTGCAATGCTCATTGGGAACCCTTTGAGATGGAGTCTAAAGCAGATGGTGAAATGGGAAAATTATTCACGTTAATTCTTTAGCAGCCTAAAATAAATTTAGAGAATAATGAAATAATGAAAGCCCCATTCAGCCACATTTTTTGCTTTTGCAGCAGTCATCAAAGTCCTAACAGGGAGGACCCAAAGCTGCTGCTTTCCACACACAAATCTGTTGTGCTAATTGGTTCAAAGACACAAGAGCAGTAATATCCTGGAATAAAAATAAGGTCATCCCCTTTCATTAGCTATTGTTCAATGGCCTGATGAAAGAACAAACAAGCTGAAACAGCAAATAAACCTCTCAGTGCTGAACACAGATCCCTTTCAAGCTTCCTTCACACACGTGTCCTACAGAAAAACATCTTCTGCTCTGAGCTTCTCATCCACTCTTCAAACGCCTACATTGGGAAAAACAATCCTGGTCTTCCATTCTACAGACAAGGAAAACTGCTTTCGTTGTTGCTTTCATCCAGAGGGGGAACATCAAAGTCAAGACTACAGCCTAGCAAATCCAATCTCAAGTTTTCCTGCTATTTTTGCAGGAGCACCAGCTCCTTGGGTGACCTGGTGAATCAAACCACAAAAGTGTCCTGGGCTAAACACAGTGTCCCCAGCCACAAAACATGACTGGTATCCTGGGAGGTTTTCCTTCATCCAGATGATCTGAGGAACGTGCCCAGGGGAACCTTACTCCCGCAGCAAGAAGTTATACAAAATATTTGTTACCATCTCAAACACAAGAAGCAAAAAAAAACCAAAAAATTGAAGAATTCATGAGACATTTCTGTGTGAGCGCAGCACAAAGCTCTGTGAAACTGCTGAAAGCAAATGAGGGAGAATGGAAATGTTTCATAATAAAAATGCTAAAGTTCACTCCTAAACTCACTAACACCAGAGGGATCCAGTATCAAGGTATAATATTTGCTAAACGGAAATCTCTGGCTCAGTTTTTGCTCCTGACACTTTACAGCCCCGTTGCTTTCTGGCTGTTTTATTTTCTTTCAGTTTTTGGCACAATGAGCAAAACCTTCCAAGGCTTCCAAGCCCTTGTAGCCGAGCTCCTCTGAGCACCTGTCCATGGTGCTGCCACTGTTCTAATTCTGTCCTCTCCAGTCGCTGCAGTCAGAGTGCAGAGCTCACCCACACAGGGAGAGCTGCTCATTAGTGCCTTTCCCACCAGGTGAGTGCCGGGAGAAGCTGCTTCAGTGGATGAACATATGTGGGCTTGCATCAGCTGGACAGACTGCCCTGCCTCGTTTCCCAGAATCCAGCAATGGTGAGACACCCCCAGCACTGCCCAGGGCCTGCAGGGCTCACAGGGCTGAGAGCTACCAGAGGTGGTGGGAGCTGCTCCTGCCCGTCTGAGCTCTCCCAGGGCTCCAGAGGAGTCAGGACTGTGGCTTGGGGAGATACCACACATCAGCTCAGCTTTGGGGAATGCACTTCTGCTCGTGGTTGGGGACAGCAAGGGGGGCTCAGGAGAGCCCGTGCTGGCCAAGCCCAGGCACTCAGTGCTGGCCACACACAGCTCTCACAGCTCTGCTGTGCCCCCAGCCCCTCGTCTGTAACTAAAGCACCACTGCTCCCCCAGCCCCAGCAACACACTCAGACAACGCCCTGGACTGAGGCCTTCCTGCCCTGCTCCCAAATGGGGAATCCTGGAATGGGGGAGATGGGAGAAAACTTCCCCTTGTGCTCCTCTTGTTTCTTCCCAGCATTAGCTGGAAGATGTGAGCCCTGGAAAAAGCCCAGCTCGGTAAAGGTCATGATCTGAATGCAGATTATTCACGGGCATGAATTTATCTGATGAATTATTCCAAACACATCATTCAGCTGCTGTACTGAGCACATATAGGATGTGCCTCTGCAGCTACTCTCAACACAAAGCAGGGCATTAAATAAGGACAGTCACTTGCTTGGAAGCATCATATTTTATTTGCCACAAATATGCTAATTCTTTAATTTTCAGTCTCTGTGCCAGCTAGAAATACAACCAGAGCAAGATAAGTTTTCTTGTAGCTGATTACTAGGTAGCTTATCAAAGTTGATATATTAGATTTTAGGCCCTGATTCAGTGTTTCTTAGACCCTTATGCAATTTTGATCCCATGGCAATGGAATATGAGTTGCTTACAAACATGTCAAGACTATCATCTGCCAGCCGTGTCCCCATGCTGCTCATTATTTATGCCTACTGAGCAAATTTATTGGCAGGTTTGTCAGAAAAAGCAATATTTTTTTCTAGTGGTTTCTAAATAAATATCAAGGGGCAGGGAAGAATCAGCCATTTCAGTGTCTACACCAACCTCCTGCTGCATTTCCAGGTTCCTGGACTCCAGTTTACAGGATTCAGACAAGAAAAGCAAAACCAGAGACCCCTTGTGACTTTACACTTCTTAAGTTTCACCCGTCCTGCTGTTAGTGCCGTATAAATCATTTTTAAAAGGCTGGATTCTGTCACTGTGTCTCTGCTGAGCACAAGTTCCCCCTGGGAGGGACCTGGGCATCATTTTCAGAAGGATCTGGAGGTTAGAAAACTGTGTTCTGTGTGCTGCAGGTAGGTGTGGATGGAGCTAATGGAATTACACAGGAATTACAGGAATCCTCTCCAAGGAGGAAGGTGCCAGACCTTGATCCAAGAGGAATAAACTGCAGCTCAGCACAGGCAGGAGGCTCAGGGGTATCCACTGGGACTGCAGCGTGTAATTCCTGCTCAGGGTGCCCTGCAGGAGGTGATTACACTGAATTCAGCATCCTGCCCAGCCTGGGAAATGCCTCAGGCTGAGCTGCAGCTGCTTTAGGAGCTGGGACAGCACCGAGATTTCAGCTCAGGGCCACCCATGAAATCAGCAGCTCTGGGGAATCATCCCTTTTCCAACAAGTTATAAAAGTGTCCCCAGAGGCTCTGAGTGCTTGTGACTCCCGTGGTACTCTGCCATGATAAAGGAGGGATGGGAAAGTTCACTATCACCACATTTCAGAGACAAATTTGCTGTCATCCCATGGGGTTTGTGACTGCTGTTAGATTTAGTGCTTCAGTCCAACATCAGCACACAGAAGTTTAGGAGATAGACAAAACAGAAAAACTGTTTTAAAACAAGTGTAATTCTTCGGATCTCCTGAACAGATAGAGTGTGTTGTTGGGTCAGGACAAATATTCAATTTGATTCTTATCTTATCCAAACGCCAAATCTCTTTTGTTATCAGTTACTTTCCAAGGCACTGTACAAGTGAGCTCTGAACTTAGATTTAAAAACCACAGAAATAAGAGAACTCTTCTGCTTCCTTCCCCAGGAATTATCCCAGCCCAGACTCCCAACAACCTTGGGGAAGTTCAAACCCAGAGAAAACAGAATAAAATTCCAAAATGGCAGAAATGATGGCAGTATCAAAACATGATAAGTAAATTTTCAGTCTTATCAGGGCAGATCAAAATCCAGGACTGGTCACACCAGCAGGATGTAACCCTGCTCTACAAGACTGAGAACATTTTTAGATCTTTTGTCAAAAAATACTCAGGTATAAGGGAATATTTTCCCCTATGTGTTCTCATCACCATCCCATCCTACCACCTATAAAATTGTTTTTCCATTTAATGAGAGAAATGAGACAAATGAGAGAAAGCAAAATGAGAGAATGAGAGAAACCAAGACCAGCAGAACCTTAAGCCAGACATTTTTCTTGGCCATGTCCAGTCCATGGGGCTCATTAGAAAACTTTAATATAATCAGCCCTTTGAAAAATACACATTTATTAAGTGGAAGCTGATCAGAAGAAAGATTCACTTTCATATGTTCTCTTGATTTGGGGGGGGAAAAAAAAAAGGTCAGAAAAATATTTTTAAAGTTCAAATAAAAAATGCTCAAAGCCAGATGAAGTATCTTCTTAGAAGTGCAGGAAAACATTAATTCTGCTCAAGTAAACAAAATTAATTGACACGTTCCTTTCCCACTCACACCAGGGGGTGACCACAAGTGGACAGCAGGGCAGATGCTCAGGATGCTCCCCTCCAGTCTGTGTTTTTTGCATGAAAGTATCCCTTTACTTCTCTGAGCTTTGAGCAAAATATATACTTTTATACTTAGAAAAGTAGCCTGGACTGACTGAAAGTCAAAAATTGCCTGGGCCTTGTTGCTACAAGGCAAGTTTGGGGCACAAAATCACCACATCCTAAAACCATCCTTCCCCTGTGGCCAGAGCTCCACCAGCTGAATGAATCTTGTGGTGGCACAGTACAGAGAGCATCCCCAAAACCTGCGGGGATACCATGGAAAACTCCAGCACAATAAAATGCTTTTCCTGTTGGAAACATGAAGGCCTGAGGCTTTCTCTTCTATATCTCAATTTCCCACTCATCTTCTTTTACAGCCCAGGGACAGCATGGATCCAGTGGTCTTCAGGAAGGAAAACAGGAGAAAGGAAAATATAACCCCTTCCACCTTTGTTGCTCCCAAACCTTCTCATTATTTCCACAGTGAGACCGCTGTGTTTAGAGCCCAGAGCAAGCCAAGGCCCCTGGGATGCTCCAGGGAACACCTGGATCTTTGTAGGCACAAATACAGACATCCAGCTTTCCACACAGAGGGTCTGTGAGCAAAAAGGACGTGCCCAACAGATTTTGGGTGCTGTGAGCTTGGAACAAAACATCAGCCCTTGCAGTGGGGGTGTGTCTGAAGGCACAGACAGGTTTAATTCTCAGCAGGACCTGTCACGCTCCTCAGGGTACACGTGGGAAATAAAGGATGAACTGAAAAACGAAACTGCTTCCAACAGCATCTTTATCCAGCCAGCAGAGAAGCAGCTGCTCAGCAATGGGCTGTGTAGACTTGGTTATTTGTGGGAGCTGGGCAGCCCAAACCCAGGGGATTCTACTAAAAATGCTCAGAGCAGGGCATCAGCACGAGTGCCTTCAGCACAAGCACGTTCAGCTTTGTTTTTATGCAGGGAATGGGAAGGGGAAGGAAACAAATGTAATAGAAGGAGCAGAACAGCTGAGCGAGACGGCAGCAGGGGTGACAGGAAACAATTTATAACTTACTTGAGGGTCTTTTCTGAGTCATCTGTTCTGCAGCTCCGACAGCAGTGCAGGTCTGCCCGACTGCATCACACCCAGACACACAAGCACACCAGCATCCCAAGGTGTCTGGAGCCACCTCTTCCATCCTGGGCTCTGGGAATGTTTCAACAAGGCACATTCAATGGTGATTTGTTCCTGTGCTCAGTGTTGAACAAAGGCGGTGGCAAAATTCAGGGTATTATGACCAGAAAAAAGGAGAAATGTCTGTAATTCCACAGAAAATTTTCTTACAATAAATAAATAAATCAATATGAGCTGAGATTCACAACTCCTTGTGTAGTATGTTAAAGTCAGAAATAAAAATGCAAAAGACTGTCACATCTGCACCATTGTTCTGTGCTAAGTTGAGAAAGAGAGACTGGTGCTTTAGCTCAACAAGCTCTGGCCTCCAGAGCTCTGGAGAAGTGAAGCACAGTGCTGCTGTTCCCCAAGATCCTCAAATAAATCCCAGCACTTAAATAAGGGATTTGTTATTTTGAGTGTCCCCTTGAACCACCATAGAATGACACATGTCCTGAGCTGGGAGGGACCCACAGGATCACCCAGCCCCTGTCCCTGCACAGACACCCCAACACCCCCACCCTGGGCATCCCTGGCAGCGCTGTCCAAAGGCTCCTGGAGCTCTGGCAGCCTCGGGGCCAGGACCATTCCCTGGGGAGCCTGGGCAGTGCCAGCACCTCTGGGGAAGAACCTTTCCCTGAAATCCAGCCTGACCCTCCCTGGCAGAGCCCCAGCCATCCTCTCCACCCAGCTCTGGGGACGAGGTGGCTCTCAGAAGCCTTGTGACACCCACCAGCTGCACTTTGCACCCCTTTCCCTGTGTTTTGGGCTGGGTCACAGTCTGTGTGCAGTTCTGCTGCTTCTCCAGGACGGCAGTGCCAGTCCCTGGTGCTGATGGGGACTCAGAGCTATTTCTCACTCTGGTGACAATTAACTGGCTGTGCTGAGTCCAGGGAGAAACTGAAAGCAGGGAGTTAATGAGAAAAACTCGAAGGAAAAACTCTTCCGTCGCTGTGTGGCTGCATGGGAACAACACTTTAAATTTACACCCACAAAACCAGGTAATAATTACCCAGGCCTTCTGTTTGCACGGTAATTACAATGAATGGTTTAAGGAGGAGAAAGAGTCTCACAGATCAGCTCTCCTGGGTTTCTAGCGACTGCCTCCACCTTAAATTCCCCTTCCCTCTGCGGAAAGGGGGCACTCCAGCTCGTGCCTTCCCCTGGCTGTGACCACTGCACCTGCTCCAGGTCTGTGGGATGTCTCTGCCCATGACAGTGGACACTGGAGCTCAGTGCCTCCTATCCCAGGGCCACATCAGCGGGTGCAGGCTGCCAAGGGGCCACCAGCTGTCCAAACAGCACTTGGTGGCTCTCTCAAAAACATTTAGTGCATTTTTCAAACCCACCAGAATAAAGTCTCAATAGCTGTCCAGTCTCTCCCATCTGCACGAGAGAAAATTCCTCAATTCCCTAAGCCAGCTGCTGTGTGGGTTCAGCTGGGACCCAGCACTGCCCCCATGGAGATGGGACTGTCCCCACCACCCCTGGTGGCAGACAGGGACCTTCAAAGCCCAGCGTGACCACGCTGAAATGCTTCACTTCAAACACCAACACAAACTCCCAGCCTGAGGCAGAAAAATTCAATTACCAGGGACAGCTGGATTCGGGCAAGGGTCTGACACTGAGGGTCTGGAGAAGGGAGCACTGCAAGCTGTCAGGAGCTGAGGAAATGGACTCAAGCCAAGGATTATTTATATGTCTGAAGGTCTCACTCTGCTCTGCCAGGCTTGGCCAGCCACACAACCAAAGCCAGGCTTGCAGGACATCCCCTGGGGACAGCCTGGTCCTCAGGGCCCTGCTCTGCCATCTCCATGGTTTAGGGAGGGAGCCTCGCCCCACCATATGGGTGACCCACATTTCAGGGCTCACACCTGGCAGTGGGACAGGAGGACACGGCTGCCTGAGCACACACCTTGGCTCAGGGCTGGATGCTTCTGCTCCAGCCCATGACCAGGTAACAGCGAGGTGCAGGTGACAGATTTTGTGTTTTCTGCTGGCAGTGAAATTCAATCTCGCACAAATAATTGTGTTTGTTTTCCCCACGGGTTCCAGTCAGGCATAACCAGCTATCGAAAAAGCCAAATGCTCATCAAATTTGCTTCTCCTCTCATTTCCAATGCTGTCAGTTGCAAATTCCTTCCCTGGATGGGTGCTGCTAACTTAAATACTTGGTGTGTACTAGTTCTCAGTGAACCAGACCAGAAACTGGGGGAACAAGTATCTTTAAACATAGGAACAGTCATTTTTAAACAGAATTTCTGTCACAATAATAGACAGGAAAAAAACCCAGCAGTTCCAAAGCCGAGTTTTGGATACAGCTCAATCTCCTGCTCAACCCCCAGGGAATTTACAGCTGTTGCACGGGCTGGTGGAGAGTTTATTTTTAAGCACACACATCTCTTCCAGGCTAAAGGGACACTGGTGCCATGTGACAGCAAGGGGACCCCAGGCTGGTCCCTGTGGCGTGGCGCCAGCATCACACCCAGAGCTGAGTTTGGGGCACCCAGGGGCGCAGCTGCCACCCCAAAATCCGTGCTGGCGGGGGATTTTGGGAGCGGAACCTCCGCAGGTGCCGTGCGTGGGGCTCTGTCCCCCTCTGGTGACCGCGACACGCAAGGACAGAGCCCGGGTGGCACCGGGAGCTGCCGCCCAGGGCAGGACAGAGACAGGGTCACAGCGCTGTGAAGGAAAAGGGTGAGAGACAGGAGGAAAACAGAGAAAAGAGACGAAAAGAAAAAAATAAAAAAATAGGGACGAAAAGACGGGAAAGAGACGAAAAAAAAAAGACAAAAAAAGAAGAAAGAAAAGAAGAGGCAGACAAAAAAGAAGCAAAAAGACAAACTAAGAGGAAAAAAGGAAAAAGCAAAGAGGAAAGGGGAAGGCAGTGAGGAAGGGAAAGGGAACTCAGTGAAGAAAGATCAGTTTAAAAAGCAGTTTGCTGGCAAACTCCTCAGGCAGGGACCACCCGAGGCTGCTTCTGCGCCTTCCCCAGCGGGAGCACAGGCACAGAAACTGCTCCCAGTCTGAAAATCCCCGCAGGGAGCAGGTGATGCTCTGCTCCTCCGGGAATGAATCCTGTCTGTGGAGGTTTGTACCTGCAGAGAAAATGCCATCAGCAGCCCTGAAGGGAAGTTACCACTTCTCCACATCGAAAGATGAGCTTTGTGCTGCTCCTGATCCCAGCTAAAATAATGGAAAGGCAGGAATGTCCCCCTGAGAGCAAAACCATCCTCTGAGGGAGGCAAACCCCACAGTTTTCCATAAAACAAAGTATTGTATTAGTGCTTTTTGACCAGCCCAGCTTTTAATCCACATAACTCACACTGGAGATGGGACCATGGTGGAGGAAGGATTGACTGAGGGAAATCCTTGTCTATGATGCAAACAGAAAAAAAAACCCATTTTACTTTCTACTGAGAATGGGGCAAGGAATAAATATTAAACAAAAAATAAATAAATAAATCCCAAACAAAAATCCCAATAAAGCAAACAACCAAGCCCACATTATTCCAGTAGATGAATTAGGAATCAATCTAAATAGTCTCCAAACTCTTTTCATTCCAATAAGAAAAAGTTTCAAAGTTTTGAAGTAATTTAAAGAGACATTGGAAAAGTCCTATCTTGGAAATATTGAAGTATGATAATTTTTTGAAACTTCTGTTATATTTTAAGCTTTAGTTCTGATAAATACTGAAAGTTTAACCAAAAAAAACCCCCAAAAAACCAAAACACCAGCTTTTTGTCATATTTTTTTTTAACAAAAAGCTGTAATCAATACCCATATCAGATGTTTGGAGCTGTATTATTTGTTTCATTTGGTTTTTTGTTTGTTTGGGGGGGGTTTTGGCATCTTGAGAGAGATGTTGAGAAACAAATGTGGATGGATTTGGTTAAAAGTCATCCAGAAAAGAGCCCTCAGGCTTGGCATGGTCCTGCCCCTCACAGGCAAAGCTTCTCCCGTTAAGAGCAGCTTTTTGGGGCAGGTACATTCCTGTGTGTGTGTGATTTAATGTTTCTCACAAGCAAACTCAAAGCCATTTAAAAAGGCATTTTAGGGATGAGTGGAGAAATAAGAGGAGAATTTCCCTGGATGCTTTTGCATTCCCTGAAATCCCTGGCATTAGGGAGTTGAGCTGAATTCATACAGAGGATAAGGAGGGGAAGTCAAAGGCCGAGCACAAAAACCCTTTTGCATCTCTGGCAATCACCGGAGCCTCGCCATCATCGTCATCAGAGCTGGAATTTCACGTGACTTACATAATTTTTGTGGGATTAAAAGACCTCAAAGAAATCCCCAGGGCTCACAGCTCCTCTGGTATCCACTGCGCCACACAGATGTGAGAGACACACGGGAAACAGGGAATTTTTCAGCTGGGTTTCATGGGGGTTTCGTACTCAGGTTTGCAGAGTCTTGTGAAAAGACATTTATCTCCCTGTCCCCTTTTGCTTCTGACTTTTGGTTCAGAGGCAAGAGCCCAAGAATCAGCCTTAGTAATCTGATTCTTCTGCAAATAATTCACTTTTAATTTGCCTTAAGTATTTTAGAGATGCTTAAAATGGGCAGGTTTTGGCCTTGTTTTTTCCACAAATGGTAAAAACCACTGTACAGGCCTTGGGTACAGCTTTTGTACAGGGAAAATGTTGATATTTGTGCCATCTCCCAGCCCTAATTGCTTTGTTGACATCATTATCCTGTCATTAAATCTGTGATTTGAAAGCTTTAGACCTTTCCATGTGTGTGAAGCCAGTTTTTTTAAAGGGCAACCTGCAAGGGGGAGGTCTGCTTTATACTTCCACCATCTGCTTCAGCAGATCAGGAGGTTTTTCCTCCCTGGAAAGACTGCCCTGCAGGAACCACTGAGGGCCAGCACTGCAGGGGTGGCAAGGGCTCCCATGGTGACAAATGTCACCTCACCCTCATCCCCACCCTGCTGCAGGGTCCCAGAGCTCCTCCAGGTCAGTGACAGCAGCTCTGCAGAGCTCCTGGGAGACCCTCCTCCTGACAGATCTGCTCTAGAACCATGAGGAATAAAGCTCATAGAACCCAGTCCCAGAATTATAAAGTCACCTGAGCTGGAAGGGACCCACAGGGATCATCAAGCCCAACCCCTGGCCCTGCACAGGACAACCCCAGGCAAGGATTTGGTCCACGGTGTTGCAAAGATTTGGTCCTTCCCAGCCCAAGGGTTCTGCCTGGCAATCAGGAGGTGCTAGGTTAGCTTCATTCATCCATCCATCCACACAAAACCTTAGGAATCAGCATTTTCCCGTCCCCACTGATTTCCCCCCACCTCTTCTGTTTACAGCAGTGTTTGTTTGCTGTGTGTGTCGTCTGGTGGTGTCCTCTAGTGGTTCCTTCCCGCACAAGAAACACCACCTTCCCTGGCTAAAATTATGTCAGCTGCATTGTAAAAGCACTTGGGAGGAGGAAAACCACCAATTTTGACAGGACTCAAAGGAACACAAAATAGATGGCATTCTTCTCCTTCATTTATGTGTTTAAAAGTTTCAGCAAAGTTCACCCCGTCCTAATATTACAGAAAAGTTATGAAAGGTAACAAACAGCACCATGACTCAATATTTTTGAAGTGATGGCTTTCTATAAATAAGGGGGAAAAAGAAAATCAGAAATGGCCAGTAGAACTATTAATTAAAATACGAAAGCAGATAAATAATGAATCGTGGTGTCATGTATTCATTAGGATTCTACAAATGAAAAATATCTCTCCCGGTTATTCCTTTGATGAATCTAGCCCAAATATACTTGAACTGCAACATGAAAAATTCAGGATGCTCGTATTTCATCCTGTATCAGCCAGCCTCAGATCCCCAAATCTCAAAGCCGAGGACTGCAAGTGTCTAATCCCAGCACTGATACTGAGCTTTTCCTCTGGCCTTGGACAGGCTTTTAACCTGGTCTGAAGAAAATCTCTGACAGGATTATGGAATCACAGAACAGACTGGGTTGGGAGGGACCTTAAAGCCACCCAGTGCCACCCCTGCCATGGGCAGGGACAGCTTCCACTGTCCCAGGGTGCTCCAAGCCCTGTCCAGCCTGGCCTTGGACACTTCCAGGGATCCAGGGGCAGCCACAGCTGTTCTGGGCACTCTGTGCCAGGGCCTCCCCACCCTCACAGGGAACAATTTCTTCCTAATTACACCAATCTGTGCTCAGCACAGTCCCATCAGTGGATGGGATGTATTTTGGGGCTCTGTGAGGCAAAGGATGTAGAAGCAAGGATGGAAATTGCTGTGGGAAGGAGAGTGAGAAGAAAGCTGCAGGCTCGTGTCTCCCAGGTAAATCTCCTTTTGTGCAAGGCAGATTAAAGAAAGAAAAGAATGGGTCCACATGCTGTATTATTTAAATATATATATTTAAATAAATATGTTGCATAT
>VXBN01011675.1:43086-130764 GCA_013397395.1 Sinosuthora webbiana
TTTTATATAATTATAGATATTATTTATGTTATATATAAATATATAAAAATATATTTAAAATACATCTGCAGAGCTGTATATACACAGCTGTATATCACACTACTGTGGATTTTTTTGTTAAAATGTTTCCTGGAAGCACCTAGGCCCATCCTGAAGAACCAGAACCCAGCATGCCACACTGAACTGCTGAAATGCCATCGGGGGCCCTAAGACACCTCAACACCAAAAAGAAAATCAAAGCCCAAAACAACAATGACAAAAAGCCAAAAAAACAAACAAAAACCCCCAACCTCAAACCAACTACCACGCCACTAATCTAAACTCCAAAGATCCCCAATGCACGGTGACTTGTTCACCTCAGTGAACAAGTTTGTTATTGATGATTGCCACGTGCTGGCCCTCCCACCCCACCCGTGGGTCCCAGGCACTCCCAGGGGTGCAGGAGGGGGACAAAGGGTCACCAGAACCTGCTGCCACAGGCAGGGCCTGGCTCAGCACGGGAAAGGTTCCCACAGAAAAGGTTTCCTGTAAACATTCCGGCAGAGCTGCTGCCGTGTACCAGCAGTTGTTAGTAGAAGACACGCTCCCCCCTGGGCTTTGTCAGCTCTGCACTTCAAAGCTCATTTTACACACAGGCCAACGCTGTGTTTTAAGAAGTGAATGTTAACATGAGCTCTTTAGTCAGTTGAATAAAAGTATCAGGAACACCCCCCCTCCTCCTTCCCTCTCCCATCAAATTAAAAAAAAAAACCCAACATTCTCTTGGCAGCCTCTGATGGATTTGACAGGAGCACACCCTTTGCAGGGTGGATATAAATCCCAAGCTCTGTGCACACAATTTTTTTTTTTCCCCAATGCAAAATAAAAAACAAGAACAACTGTCACAGACCGAGGAATGAGGATTAATAACCAACATTCCCAAGGGATATTTGATGGCCTCGACTTTTTTCTATTGAACACAGGTTGGTACTGATAGAGGCTGAGAATTGCCTCAGACAGGTGAGAATGCAGCCCAGACAGGGGATGCCCATCTCCTGGTGGGTTTTTATCTCACACCTCTCCTCCAGATCGCTCTGCAGAGGCCAATGTTTCACCCTCCTCTCCGCCACCAAGCAAACAATTACTCTTGAAGCCATGAAATCAAAAAAAAGAATTAAAATAAAATCTATATTACTGCTAGTGATTTGGACAGTTAATTACAGTTAATTAAGCTTATATTTACTGTAATTACTGAATAATTTATATCACCATGGAGGTGACAGAAACTGTATAAAGAAATGAGAGTGATTTAAAATTATTTTAAGTGCTTGGAATATCTGAGAAGCATTTTGTAAGATACATTGAAAGATTCTAAATTTAATTATAACACTAAGTTACTTTAAGCTCTGTTTGGGCTAATATTTTTCCTAGCAATTAGACAGCAGTTGATGATGCAATTACACTTTCATGTATAACTTTTGTGCAAGCAATATAATTTTTTATTAAAAAATAATCAGAAGACATAATATGTGTGAAGTAGTTATATTAATTTTTTTCTATCATTTTCCCCAGACACATTTCATAGCTCCAGTGCAGGTCTCTGCATAACAAAAAGGTAGGGTGAAGTAGGCAAAAAGGGAGGGAAAAGAGTCAAGACAAGCAATTAATTCATGGTAACTCTCCTCAGAAAGGATTATCCCAGCCTCAATCAGAGGAATCTGTGGTTACGGGGAATTTTAAATGAAGAACAATATCACCCATGAGAGTAAGAAGATTAAAAGTCAAAGAAACCACAATAAAAAATTTTAATGACATTTTTGTTTGTTTTCCAAATCTCATGATTTAAAGATTATGATTCTGTGGGTTGCGGGGAAAGTTGCTTTCTTCTTCTTTTTTTTTTTTTTTTTTCTTTTGTTCTCAACTTTATTTCCTGAGCTGGCAGCGCTGCAACTTTGGAGCAGCAACCAAAACCGCTTTGGAAAAGATTGTCTTTGGACTTGGCCAGGGCCAGGTTTCCTCCCTCAGACATTCAAGAATCTGCCCTGGCTGCACCCTGCACCGTGTGGGAATCAAACTGACCCAGCCATGCCAGACGGGGGCCTGGGACAGGAAAGGCAGAGGTGGCATTTGAGACAAGATCCAAAGGAAGCAATGTCCAACCCCCCTGAAGCTGGAATATTCTTTTCAAGAGTTGGCAGGCTGTGCCAGCTCTGCCTTCCACTCTTTTTGCTTTTCTTTTTCCACTTGGACCAGACTTCCAGCTGACCTGGTGGGCCAGGCTGCCCAGCCTGTGCAAATGCCAGTCAGCTCTGTAAAGGGTCATTCAGATAATTAACAACAGAATGTGAAGAGTTAAGATTTATCAGTGGATCAGAACGAAAAAAGATGAAAAAATCCCCAAAGACCACACCATCACTCACCACTAATAAATGTTTCCCTCTAGAAAATGTAAATCTAATGCAAAGAAGCATTCATTATCATCCATCATGGTACTCCTGCAGCATCTCTTCCTACTGTACCCTGGGATTGCAGGGTCCTGGAGATGCAGCAGTCTATCATTTCTTTTGAAATTAGAAAATTCTCCTTAAATCTTTATCCCACACTGGCTTCCCCTGCTCTTCTACAGCAACTGCATCTCCACTGAACTCCCTGACACCACTGCTGTTGACTTCCATGACCAGGAGAGAGCTTCAGGACCACAGAGCCAAAGGCTGGGATCTTCAGGGGACTCTGACAGTCTCAGGTCTAGTTCACTGAAAGATGCAAGGTATTATAAAATATTTAAGCAGCCATTTAACCACTGAAGCTCAGGGGATGCCATCAGCTTCAGTGGCGGAGCCTGGAAACCAACACCAGGCCCCTCTCCAGAGCTGCCCTCAGGCTTGAACCCCCCTGGATCATTCCAGCACCCCCACACTGCAGGTGCAGGCAGCCCTTCCTTCAGGAACCATCAGCTGGGGGCTGCAGACCCTCCCCAGCTGCTCTGGGGGTGCAAACCCCACACCATGCCTGCACACACCATCAGAGCATCCCTTGGCAGCTCCAGTGTGCTAATTGAGCATTGCTCAGCCAGTGATTTGGCAGATGTGCTGCTGGGCAGGTTCTCCATCTGCTGACATGAGTATCCCTGCTCTGCAATTAGTGTGGAATGGGCAGCAGTGGGTACCAATTCTGGTCACTTCTGTTCACTGCAATTCACTGTTCACTGTGGTTTTTCCTGTTCACAGGTTGAAATATTAATTTAATTGAGGGGTTATTGTGCTTCTGGAATGGCAGTGCTCAAGGAAAAAAAAAATGTTGATTGATCAGAATAAAAAGAACCCTAGCATTTTAAATTCTAGCTATTAAACAGAGTACCCAGATTTCCATATCTTCTCACAATGTACTCATAAATATACTCCAATATACTTGGAAATAGGCAGCTGTTTTCACCATGGTTAATGGCCAACACTGAGGTTGTTAAAGAGTAGAAGAGGAGCAGCCAAACACCCTGACCCCTGTGCCCTGCAGCAATTATTTCTTTCCCCTTGCTGCCCAGAGACGTGACCAGCTAAAAAGCCAGGGGATTCACGTGGTGAGCAGATCCGATGGGTAACTAGGATGGAAACATCGACAAAATGTTCAGAAATTGTGCTGGCAGAAGTGCCTGGAGGCACAGGGCAGGTATGGAGCAGCCGAGGTGGATTTACAAGGAAACACTGAGTTGTGAGGGGAGTAAGGCAGAGGACAGTGAACATGAACACGAGGCCAAGTGGAAGGGCAATGCAGGGCTGCGGGGGAATGGCCTGGGAGCAAAGAGAGGTAGAAAAGCGGAGAGAATCAGAAGGAAATGAAACAAAGCAGAATGTCCAGAGCCAGGAGATGAAACGGGCCAGCTGTGCTCTCACAGGCACCAGGTGAGCTGCAACAGCCAGGGTGAGACCAGACTGAAAGCATGGAGCTGATGGTGGGGGGCAAACCCAGGATTTAACAGGGCACCAGCCCCCTTGGATACACACCTCCAACATTCCTCACTGGAAGGGTGGTCAGGCACTGGAACAGGCTGCCAGGGAGGTGGGGAGTCACCATCCCTGCAGGTGTCCAAGGAAAAGCTGGATGTGGCACTCAGTGCCCTGGTTTAGCTGACAAGGGGGGGATCTGTCACAGGTTGGACCTGGTGATCCTGGAGGTCTTTTCTAACCTAAATAACTCTGTGATTCTGTAGCAGCAGTGCAATGCACCTCAAGTAATACCCTCAGCTAAACCCCAGCAGATTCACTTGCTGCCTGCAGGGAAAGCCTCAGTGCAGAGAGCAGCCAGAGCACACTGTGCAGTCAGGCTGCACCACGGGCTCCAAGGCAGCGTCCCTGATGGAGAGGGAGACTTGAGAGTCTGCTCGAGTTTGGAAAGACAGGTGTCTGCCAAGGAAGGCAGGAGTCTCCCTTGGAATGGAGAATGTAAACCCCCTCCCTCTGAATTATTATAATTTTGAAATTAAGGGGCTCTCAGCCAAAGATATGGGAATAGCAGTAACAGTTCTTTACTTGGAAAATTAAAAATAAAAATTCAATAGAACAAAAAAAGAAACCACTGACAGAGCCAGAACACAACCTGACCCCCTGCTGCTCAGGGTGTTGGTGTCAGTCCAACCAAGTCCTCCTGCAGTGACAGATGTGGGTCTGTTGGAGCAATGATCCTGGAGAAGGGTGCAGTTTCCTCTGAAGGTCCAGTGGGGCTGAGCTGGGTCTGGTCTCCCTCTGGGAATCCAGTGCACACAGGCTGTGCTGCTGTTCTGAATGCCAGCTTTGATCCAGGTGGGAATGCTGGGCTCCTCCCCCTGGGTGGAGCATCTCCCAGTGGGATGATGGGATTGTATCAGCCCTGCAGTGAGCCTGGATGGCCCATGGACAGCAGAGATTGCCCGGTAGGGAGGATGGGTCCTGGAAGGGATAAAGAACCCTGCACCCGCTGGTTTAACAGCTGCTGATAGAATACAAACTGCTGGTGACATCTTGGATTGCAACCTAAGACAAGATTGGAGTTTGAGATTCTGGGATCAAATCAGGACTGGCCTCCAAAAATGAACGTGTTATTTACAGATGGAAAAATCAAAACCACAAGCACCATTTCCTTTATTTACCCACCCAGCAGCATTTGGGGTGAGCTGACACCTTCCTACAACCAGGCAGTTGCTGACTTGTCCTCTGTTTCCTTGTGTGAGGTTTTCCTGTACCATTTTCTTATGGAAGCCAATCAAATAGTTCTGATTTTTCAAATACAACAAAACCCCGGGGGCTGTACAGAGAACGAGAGGTTCCAATGAACTCTTGAAATTAAGTGTGGGAATGACCTGAACAGCAGCTGGAAGCATTGGCAACAGAAAACATTTACAGGCAAAGGAGAGATGAGACAGGCGGTTTAAATGATTCCAACCTTATCTGAATGAATGTCTGAGGAAGAGTTAGGAGAACTCATTCTAACAAATTGGAACAGATTGCCAAGGGATGCAGTAGCTTTTCCATCATTTCCTATCTTTCAAAGAAGATTGAATTTTATACACACATACACACATTTTCATTCCAGGTCAAGCAGAAGTTTTTGGGGTGGATACGTCAGTGACTGAAATCCTATGACTTGTGTTAGTCAAGAAGTTAGCCTGGGTTATTACATTAATCTCCCTGCTTCTCTTAAAAACCTACGGCTGAACTGATAACTTCATTTGGAATAGGAAAAAAACCCCTTCCTTTAAATTATAACAGCAGTTCAGCCTGTGAATGTACTGAAATCCATGACAAAACTATCATACATTAAATAAGAATATACAACCACTGAAGTTTAAATAGTATTTGATTGCAACTATAAATAAATTGTGGGATGCTCTATCACCATTTGAAAAATCCACTATTTTTAGTTGATAGAGAACATGAGCCAAACAAGAATCTGAAATCCCCCACATCCCAGGGACAACACATAGATTTTTTTTTACCATGAATTTCTGGTAAATTTAAAAAAAATAGTGCCTATTTTAATTAGAGAAAAAATTTCCTGACACAAAGTTCTGGAGGCTGAAGAATTCCAAGAACACTTTTGAACTTGTTACAGCAGAATTTGCCCACTTGTTACATGTTATTTGCCTACTTTGGACTTGTCATTTCAGAATTTTCAAGTTTCCTGTAAGCTTTTGGGAACTTTGGCTGGCTCTGGTGCACATTCAGCTGGGGTAGCACAAGGGTCACCTTGAATCCTGAGCAGTTTCACACAGCATAAAATTTAACAGACCCAAAGAATGCGAGGGCAGGGGCCATAAATATAAAAATTAACAAGGGGAGCACTCTGTCATTAAACAGGCATCAAGGAACAAGCTCGAAGGCTGGCGTGGGATCAGGGAGCTGCCACAGTAATTGAGGTAATTAGTGAACTGTGGTGACGAGTGTGCTGGCTCTCGTGGACACCCTCTGCCTGAGCTCATGGGCCACGTTGCCTTTGGGCTGCACAGTCCTTCTCTGCCTCGTGTCAACACTCGTGTTCCTGCAGGTGCACAGCACCCAGGAGCTGCAGTTTGTGTCTGCAGAAAAGCTCAGGCTGCCACCAAGATCCCAGAGCAAATCCCATTTTATTAACAAACATCTACACACCCAAGCTTGCCCCGTGCTCCCAGGTTTGGCTGGGAAGTTTGTCATTAGAGAATCAGTATGTGGGGCATGTTTGAAAATCTGGAGTTCTTTTGCTGCCTGACCAGTTCAAAACCTGAGTTATTTGGCTGACAGGATACAAAAACCCATGACCTGCCTGAGAACAGAGGCACGCCCAGGCTGGGAATCACAGGGCAGCAAACATGAGGCGACAATAGGCAAAGAGTGTGGGGTGATGGTAAGGAGGTGGGTTTTAGCCTCTGCTTGGATAGATGAAGGATCTTTAGATGAGATCCCAGCAGTCAGATCACTTGAGGAAGGGAAAAGGGAAGAATATTGCCCAGGAGAGCACAGTGGTTGCTTCACGAGTCTCCTGTACCCCACTGAATTTCTCTTCTACTGCCAACATAACTAAATAACCCTCTTCCAGAGTGAGGAAAAAAATTCTATTTTTTTTTTCTTTTTCCAAATGGTAAATCAGGATATTTAATCAAAATATTCATTTGGCAGTCCAAATAAAGCTCTGAGCATCTTATCAGGGGAAATGAGGAGATCTCAGAAAGCTGCAGTTGGCCCAAGAGACCCCTTTATCAAGAACCAGTTTCCCAGCCTCGTGTCAAGGAGATACCACTAAGACTTCTTAACTCCCAGACCATGTAAGAGCAGAAAACATCTTTTCCTCATTTATTGTGCTAAAAAGCAGCCTCTGAAGGAGACACTGTGCTCTCTTGATGCTTTAGCTTTCGTTTCTGGTATTCTGGTATAACAATTCCCTGTGCCATGTTTAACACACGCCTTTGTTCTGCAGGACATGAATTTAAGACATGTTAGTGGAATTTGGGACTCCCACCATTGAAAAGCAAAACCCTGTCAGTGGAAGGCAGAGGAGAAATGCTCACACTGCAATGAGTTTTATCAGTATGAAGAGCAGCAATAACATCCCTCACAGTCTAAGGCACCTCAGGGCAATAGCTGCCCACTTCTCAGCACCAGGGTGAGCTGTGCTGTTACTGTACTCAGGGGCTGGAAGGACTTTTCCCAGCTCACCCAAAAATCCAAGAGAGGAACAGGAGAATCAACTCTGCCTCTTTCTTCAGGGAAAGGCCCTCCCTTCCTCCTTGGTACTGCATGCTGCTCTCCCACACTCTGAAATTATTCTCTGTGCCTCACACTGCCTTCCCAATTTTATAAGTATAAAACCTTGTGCATGCAATTTGAAATGAATGTATTTATTTTTCATCCCCAATATGTGTATGTGCATTAGAACCACGTTTCCCTGAAACAGTGAAAACTCTTGCTGTGGCCACCCAACATCCCAGATGTTTTCTCCACTTTTCCCTTAACAGAGAGCCAAGGTTGGGCTGCACCTCAGGACGAGGCACCTTCAGGGAAAGGTGTTTTATGTTTCAGTGGCAGCCTCTGAACAAATGCCAGCACTGAGCAGTTACAGTGCAAGTCCACGGTGATGCTGCACCTGCCAGTGCTATAAACCTGCAGACAGGGTTTACTCTGAAATAAATAATAAAAAAAACCCCAACCACAAAACAAAAACAACAGCAAAACAAGAAAGCAAGCTGAATGTGTGGTGTATTTTACAACACTCAGGGAGAATGAGGAGAGATAATAAATCTGGGAGCCAGTAGCCACAGCAACAAATTGCATTTCTCCTCTGGATGGCTTTTCCCTTCCAATCAGCAGCAATTACTGGGCACCTTAGGGTAATACAACAAAGTTTATGTTGCTTCTATGGTAAAGTTCTTTTCCCAAGACTAATTTATTCCATGTCTGCAAGGTGCTGATTCATTGCAGCACATTACTGGGGGTCTGACCATGACAGCCATTGAAAACCCTGGACACAGCTCGTCCTCCTTTGTTGGTTGGGTTATTTTCTGATACCAATTAAATCCCAGCACACTGAGCTTGGGAGAGTGATGTCATCCCTGACTCCTAGAAACGGGAAAGGAAGCAAAGATAAAAGTGTCTGGGGGATGCACTTGGGGGTGAAAGGAAATGTAGGTTCCTACCTGACAACATCAGTCTAATAAAGGTTGAGAAACCAGGCGTGTGCTGCCTGAAAAAAAACAATAATGAAGGAATGGCTGTGCTGCTTTCTGCTCTTCAAAGGCTGCCTCCAAACCACTCCAAATTCTCTCTGCACCACTGCAGTGCCATCAGGCTTAAAGAGGGGCTAGGAGTCTGTTTTCCACAGCTTTTATCCAAAGGAGTTTGTGAAAAGGCAATGTTGATGTGCTTTCAGACCATCCAGGTGGATACATCATAATCACAGACCTCCACACGCTGGAAGAGCAGCTCAGCACTGGGCAAGGTGCAGCACATATTGCTCTGTCCCAGGGCACGGCACAGCCACTGCAGCACCTTCCCCTGCCCTTTGAAAGGCTGCAAAGCAGAAGGACAGAGTGAGGACTGAACCACACATGGCAGGGCAGACCCTCCTCACTCTGATGTGACCCAGCAGTTGGATGTTAACCACATTTGCTTTTGCAACCTTTTAGGCCTCCAAGACTTTCTGTTTTCCTGCAGGTGCCAAGCTCCCAGCCAGACCCAACAGCGTGACAGCACACTGCATGCAGGTGCATTCATCTGGCTGGTGGGAAAAGCAGTGGGAAATCCTGCTGCCCAAAAAGGTGATTTATTGCCCCAAAACAAAGTCCCTTCAAGCCAGCACAGCTTTCAGCAGACTCTCAGCAGGCAGGGGCAGCTCTGCAGGCTGCCAGGAAGGCTCTGCCTGTCCTGACAAGAAGGCAGCAGTGGTGGAAAAAGCCATCTCACACTGCGGTTCGTGATGAAATTTGACAGAAGGGATTTGTCTGGTTTTCTAAATATTTTGCAGGGAAGCTGAGAGTTCATCTCTGTGTGAACCAGGATATGAATTCCAAGCAGGATGAAGAGCTTTGTGCTCACATTCAGCAGCAATCATGTCCTGTCAGTGACTACAGGGAGCAGGAGACAAGCAGTGGCTGGGTGAGACACAGCCACACCAGCATCACCCGTGACAGCTTGACATGGGACTTTGTTTTCTATGAACACATTCTGATCACTACATGTGAATCCTGGACAGCACCTCTCTCACCCTCTCATGATCTCTAAACATGTGTGGAACTGACAGTCTCCAGTCATCCCTGCCCAGGGAGGCCACCGGCTCCTCTGATCACGTAGAACAGAGCACCTGCAGGTACCCTGTCTCCTCATTGGGCCTACCAAACACAAACTTCACCTGGCTCTCAAAAATCCCTTTCTTTGGTCAGGACTTCCAGAATGGATATCTCCTTTCTGCTGCCTTTTATTCCAATGGCTCATTTTCATGCTATATTTGCCAAACACTGTGGTTCCTCCAGGGAAAAATGTGACACTCTCCTCAGTCAGGGTCGTGGAAACACACCCAGCACACCAATACAACCCATAAACACAGAAGCCTCTTTCCCATCTGAACAGGTTCCTCAAGCTACCTGCACCCAAGTAATATTTTTCTGCAAAAGTTTGCTGCCTCTCTCTCTCTCTCTCCAAAAATTTTTATCCTGCTTTAATCCACTCCCAAAGCACCCCACCCTGCTGCTGCTGAAATTAATAGATGTTTCTACCTTTAGGTTCAGTGGGATGAAAATTAAGCCCTGAGAAAGCCAGACAATCACACTGCAGTCCATGTTCATGTAGGGGATGCTGCGAGCTGGATTGAAAAGGACCTTCCATTTATCTTTGTGCTGCCTGGGCCCCATCTGCATATAATTGCTTGTGTCTGTCTACAGATGCTGCAATGCTCATCAAAGGCTGAGTTCTTACCCACAGCAGCTCTCCCTTTCAACTAGCAGGAAATTCTCGTTGCTTTATACAATCCATACACAGCAATTTAGCATTTAATAATTCAAATTGTAACACGATATTTGATGGAAAACAGTCATTATGGATTTATAGCACAATGCAGGTAGCTGAAGTACACAGAATTTTGGTGTTTCAGGAAATGGGTGCTATTTTCAAACAGAGCTAATCCTATAACAAAAAAAAAAAAAAAATATCCATAGCATTATCCATAATCTCTTGTTGCTGCCTGCTTCTATGGGGTTTGGTTGATTCCCTCCCCTTCTTTTTAATGCTCAAACAACTGAGTTATAGCAGAACATTTTTCTACACTACGAAGCTTATTTACATACTGTAAATAACTGTGAATGCAATAAAATTGTGGTACAAATAACATGAAATAATGCCTCAATTTGCAGTTGTTTTACATCAGCATGGTTTATGGCAGTGTTTACTGTAGACTTTGGAACAAACAAATAAATAAATAAAAAAGACAAAGAGGAAGAATAAAACTTCTGTATCCCCCACACCCCAGACAGCCACTCACCAGCACTGAAGTCACTCATGGCTTAAATAATATTAAAAATCAGAGACATCATATGATCCCTTCCAGCACCTGTAGGGACCCTACAAGAAAGGTGGAGAAAGACAATTTACAAGGGCCTGGAGTGACAGGACAAGGGGAAATGGATTCAAACTGACAGAGAGCAGGTTTAGATTGGATATTAGGAAAAAACTCTTCCCTGTGAGGGTGGGGAGGCCCTGGCACAGGGTGCCCAGACCAGCTGTGGCTGCCCCTGGATCCCTGGAAGTGCCCAAGGCCAGGTTGGACAGGGCTTGGAGCAGCCTGGGACAGTGGAAGGTGTCCCTGCCCATGGGATGACAATGTCTTTAAGGTCCCTTCCAACCCAGGAACTTCCTGGAGCAGACAGGCCAGGAGAAAGTTTTCTCCAAACTCTCTTTTCCTCCTGGAACTTCAGAGAGCCAGAACACAGCCTTGAAACGATGGAGTGCAATTTTCTGCTGCCTTTAAGCACACACAGAGTTGTAAATAGTCGTTTCCAAGAGCTTAAAACCCCAGGGAAGCAGATAATAAGCAATTACTCTAACCAGATAGCACTGCTGTCTAAAAATTAATTTCTGTGCTAATATCTCACCCCTAAAGTTTTAAACTTCAAAGCTGAGCGTCTTCTGAGAGAAGATACACAGGTGTACAATTATGTTTCCTAGACTCCTGTCTCTGTGAGCTCTGCTGGGACACTGAACCTGCCCACTGGGAGCAGAGGCAGCCCACGAGAGCCCATCCCACACGTTCCCTGGGCACATGTACCTTCAGACAAGAGCTGCCGCCGCACTCCAAGGCACTGCACTGATCGAAGCAAATTGATCTTGTCGCTGCAGCATTCCTGACGTGCTTTATTCCCACTACAGGCTCCCTTCCTTACCTCTGCCAGTGTTTACAAATCAATTTGGTTTTATTCAGAGGACTGGTCTCCTCAAGATCTGCTCAGGCACTGAGCTGTGCAGCGTCCTCAGGAGCCGCTGAAATGGGACAATGGAGCCGTGAAAGTTGGGAGAGGCAGGAGCACACCCACAGGAACCTGGATCCCCCCAAGCAGCTGCTCTGTCCCAGGGCTGAGGGCACAGGGAGAGGTGACAAAGCTGGCACTGATGCTGCAGGGCTGCTGGCCCACAGGGAGAGGCTGCACACCACGGAGGGTGTTCCTCCTCCTCCCCCTTTCTCTGAAGGCAGAGATGGTTTCCATCAGGGTGCCATCGAGCCTTAATGGTGAATGTTACAGAACCACAGAAGGGTTTGGGTTGGAAAGGACCTCAAAACTCATCAATTCCACCCCCTGACATGGCAGGGACACCTTCCACTGTCCCAGGGTGCTCCAAGTCCCATCCAGCCTGGCCTTGGGCAATTCCAGGGATCCAGGGGCAGCCACAGCTGCTCTGGGCAGCCTCCCTCCACTAATATTCCTCAGGAAAAGAAGAGCAGTTCTAGGGTTTCATGTACTCTTTTTATTTCATCCTATTTAACCATGAAGGATAATCAAAAGAACTGAAGACAAAGAAACCATTTTTAACAGCAGCACATTGGGTTTACAGGATTATTAGTTGGGTGTTATTTATAATAAATGATCCTGTCCTGGTCTTGCTTACATCTAGAGTACTCTGAGACATCTACAAATGTACCTAAATAATCATCCCAGGCACCCAGAGACACCTTTTATGATTTATCTGCTGACATTTTCTGACAGCAAAATGTCCAAAACAAATATTGGGTACCTACATATGGATTTAGTGTCTACCTTAATAAATCCTTACATTTGGAGACCCGTTCCACGATTACTGTGGACTCCTTAAAACAGAGAGATTGAAAGGGATTTGTAGGGATTCAGTGAATATACTTTGAAAAATATCTATTAATTTGCAAGACACTGGGAAAAAACCCTCCACACCAGATCCTCTCCCAAAGGCCACCCTGCTGCTCTATTTCCTGCTCCTTAACATTCACCACTCAGTGCTAACTGGGAACTGCATGAGCAGTAAATTTGAACCCCGAGATCTCATATTTTATGTCACTTGCCAAACATTCCTTTATATTTTTTTTTTTCCTGAGGCTCAGGATGTTCCCTGCCCTTTATTTCAATTAATGGTGTCATGGTCAGTATATTCTCCCAACAAACTCCTAAATTAACGACCACACTCTTCCTTCAATTCTTCATTCACAGAAGGGAAGAAAAAATAAGCCCAGCAATCTGATGCACTTAACTCTTTATGATTTCGAATAAAAGGCAGAAAAATGATTGTAATGTTTCACCAGTCCCACCATTTAGCCAAAAAGCACACTGTACATCTTAGTTATGTCATGTTTTATTCCTCAGCCCATGAAGATGCTGCAGAGTGATGCATGCAGGATAAAAGAAAAAAAAAATATAACGAATGAGAAACCAGCAGCAACTTGAAGCCAGGGATTTTTCTGTTGCTTAACACCTCCACAAATAACCTTGTTCTTTTCCCTCCTTTTAAAAACAAAGGTGCAATACAGGGAAATAAAAAATGCCACCTGAAGCTTTTATTTCCAAGTCTGTGGGAGCAGCAGTTTTTCATCCCTGGCTCTCTGTTCTAATCCCTGTCACATCCTGTCCCTGCTGGCCGTGGGGCTGACTGACAGGGCTCTGTCTGCATTCCCTCCACGTTGGAGAGCAGGTGAAACCTTGCCCCAGACAAACAGGCTGCAGGCAATTTCCCCTCTACACCCTCCCTGTTAAATATTTACAGGCATCTCCCTTCATGATTCCACCAAGGGCAGAAAACTCTCCATCAGGTGATTCCAACTTCCCACCACCTGTTTTCCAGCTACTTTTTCTCTGTTTTCTGGGCAACAGTCACTACTTCTCCCTTTTTACCCCTTTTCCTGGTCCTCTGTTTCTCTGGGCTTCCTAAAGTTTTCTCCCCAGAATCTCCTGCATCAATTCTGCCATTCAGTCTTTCTACCTCCCACTTTCTACCTTCCACTCTTTCTACCTTCCACTCTACCACCTTTTGTTCATTTATTTTAAGGGAAGCTTTGGGTTAAAGTAAAAAAAAAAATAAACCAAAAAACAGAAAAACGACAACAGAATAAATGCCAAGAGTTAAGCACAGTCCTTGGAAGAAGCTGTGGTTAGGGGCCTGCTGCCACTACCAAATCTGCTGCCAATCTGCACCAGCACTTTCCAGGGCATCCCTTGCTGGTGGGAAGCTGCATTCATTCTCCCCACAGCTGAAGCCATGCTAAGGGAGGTCTCTGCTGCTTCTTTTCGGGATCCCCATGTCCAGGAAAGCCCAGAAGTTAGATGGAAGCCAATCTGATGAGCTGAATCCAGCAGTTTAAGGTATTTCAGTTTCTAGCACCAGAGTTTCCTGAGGGGAGTCTTAACTATAACCCCTAAGGACTCCAAAGAGAGATGAAAAAAACAGGAATACAGATGTGTAGAAGAGCCTGGCTTTCCTTCCAGAGTGTTGTGGGCAGGCAGCACTGAGGATCTGGCCACAACTACAGTGCATCCTCCTGCACTGACCTCTGCTCCACCTTGTCCAGGGAATTCCCCACCCTCACCAGGCTCATTTCAGTTACAATTCCTTTTCAACCTTTTTTTTTTTTTTTTTTTTTTTTTTTAAGGAAAAGCAGGGCTGAAATCTTTCACAGAGGCTTCACGGCCACGCCCCTATTATTGTCCTGCTTTTATGGCCGTGGCTCAGGAGCTGGGGTGTCCTGAGCACGATAAGGAATGGCAGGAAGGCCACCAGGAATCTCTGCAGGCACCCGAGTACTGGGACATGTTAGGAAAATTAATCCACAAACACCAGAGGTTTATGTCCAAAAAGGAGAGAGAGGAGTCCTTTGGCTTTATTCAAATAAAGGGAGAGGCCATGGGGCATTTCCCCTGGGGTCTCTCAGATTTTTGGAGGACACAGCCTCCTATTTATCCCAATTTCCCGGCCACATTTCCCTCTCTCTTTTTCCATTGGCTGAGGTACTTGAGAGGTACAGACTGCCCAGAGTGCCCAATACCTAAAATTCCCTTTAATGTATAACCCCTCTTTTAATTTTTAATTCTTACAGTATTTATGGGTTTTCCCCATTGTTCCTTTCATCTTTCAATATCCAATTTCATTTATCAGCAAACCTGCAGTTTGTTTGTAAAGGCAAATACCTTCTTTTCCATACATCAATCAGTGGGATCCTTCCCACTGTTTCTTTTATCTCTCAGTGCTGGTTTTATCTACCAGCAGACCCAGAGCTTGTTTGTAAAGAGAAATCTGTCATTCCTCTCAGACAGGAGCACAGAGTCAGCCCTTCCCACGGACCACACTGAGGAATTTGCTGCTTTTTTCCACCCCTTGGGTCACCCACAAAGCAGGGACAGACAGGGCAGTGGGGAGCACATCCCTCCCAAGATCCCTTCGGAATTCCTGGTGTCCCATGGCATCCAACCACCTTCTCCACGAGGTAGCACTGCCAAAGGAGGCTGTCACCACAGCTTCCAGGGAACAGGAGCAAATATTTTTCCCCAGAGCTGACAGATTCATTATGCATTAAAATATTTTTAATTACACCCCTTTTGCTGCCCCACCAGTGGCACACGAGCCTCTGTTGTCCTCTCGTGGATGGTTTGCCTGTAACAGGAGCAACTGGGATCAGAAAGACCTCTCAGGTCAATCTTTTATTGCAGAAAAACACATTACATACACCCTTTAATAAATGTTATCAATCCTGTCGGTAAAAACTCGTTAGGTTAATGTGGTGCTATTTTTAATAAAGCTCAGAGAGCTTGCATTTACCGGCAATTACACTGTATAAACATGAAACAACTCTAAAATTATAGAAGCCAGAGCTTGGTGTCAAACTGAAATTCACAGCCCCAGATCTCATCCACGGGACTCATGCTGACTTCTTGGTTCTGCAGTTACAGCCCAAAGCTTTCCCAGCAGTGATTCCACGCTCTCAGAGGGCTCAGATCTGCTCCTGAGGGAAGGGTTTGGCTTCCACCTCACAACTCGTCCTGCACAGACTCCCCTGAACGTGGGAAATGGATTTGGAGAGAATTCTCAAAGCCTGACAGAAGACTCACCTAGTGTGTATCTGTATGGAAACTCTGAGACAAGAAATGCTGACTTAGAAATGCCACGGAATAGGACAGACATTGGTGAGAGAGAAATGGAACTGGAAACAAGTCTCAAATTATGGCCTTGCAAATAGACTGGATACTTTGGAGAAATAGAACTATGACAGATGCACTGTAGTAGGATCCATGAGGGGTAATTTCAGATGATTGGCTTTAAGGCATTAACAGCATTGTGTGGCAAAAGCTGATAGGCCAAGAAACGCTTATAATGTATAGTAATTAGGAAATAGTTTGGCTTCTGATTGTGATGGCGTGAATTGTAACATCTGTACTGTCTCACCCTTCACATGAGACTGAAAATGGAATAAAAGTTTTTAAAACGCCTCTCCGTTGCCCCATCTCTGGGTCAGAAAAGGGATAATCCGACACCTGAATCCTACAAAACTCAGATGGGAGCCATTCCCACCACATCCCCACTCCAGAACTCAACATGAAACAATGTTGTGCCCATCAGGGTCAACTACCGAGGCACTTGACTCAAAAATAGTTAAAAGTAGATCAAGCTTCCTCTTCAATGAGATTTATAGATAAGCTGCAAGTAAGTTAAGCTGTAAAGCACCCTTTGAGGCAAGGTGTCTTGAGGGGCTGGTTGACTTCTTGCACGCACTCTGGGAATTTCACCTCTATCTAAGCACCATAAAAGGAGTCATCCAGATGGAGGAGAGTTCAACAAAGAGCTCTGAATGAAGAAAATGGAGATTTTTATTGTCCTTCCTGTGAGCACTTCTTTTCATAAACTGGTGTATATACATCAAACTGAAACTCCAGAGTTCAGACTCTATCCTGGCTTCCAGCAGCAGGAAACAAAGCCTAGAATAGTTGGAGGGTTAAGTGACCTTTAAAGCCATTTTACTCCAGTGCTCCTAATTGTAATGAGCTGCAACATCTTCAACCAGATTTGGTTTTTCAGTGTCCCCACCTAGAAAGAAGACCCCACCAGCCTCTTCTCTGAACACCAGATAGGAAACAAGCAGAACAAGCATTTATCTGAACTTTTTCAGCTTATTTTCAATAATAATTTCTATTTTCATCAGCATGGACTTCCTGTAAAGCTGTTTCCATATTCTATTAACCTCTCTAAAACCTCCGTGCTCAGCAACCTGGCAACTGTCACACACATTGCACTACCAAGAAAACAAAAAGGCCACAGTTTAAGTAAAGTTGGTGCTGAGTCCTCATTAGCCAGGTGTTGGCAGGACTTTATTAATGGCAGTAATTAGGAGGGAAAAAAAAAAAACTTCAGTGGTGGCAGTGGAAAATTTTACCACTTAAATATTCATTGTTATTGACTCCTACAGCTTCCCAGAGCAAGGGATCTTATTATCTCCCTTTGGGCCAGCCCCTGGGGTCAGCTCTGCGAGCACTGGTGAAGGTGAAAGGCTGGAAATGTTAAATTTCTGTCAAAAATCAGCAGAATTACGTGTAAGACAAATGACCACCCCTCCGAGGCCTGAGCACGGCCTCCAGTTCTCCCCGGGCACCAGGGCAGTCTGAGCACGGCCAGCATGGATTGTTCTTTTCTTTGGCCTTTCAGCTCACAAACAATAAGGCAATAAGGAAGGCCAGAGAGAAAAGCACTGATCATAGCAACAGTGCCTAAAGAGAAGAAGAGCACAGGCCCATAAAGTGCTCTGCAATTGCCTCATTAATTAGGCTCATCAAAGAAATCTGGAAAGTTTTGTAGCAAAGGCCCTTTAAGGAGAAAGTGGAAAAAGGAAAAAATCCTGGGCAAAATTCTCAGTGAGCTCTGTCTCCATTTGTGGGTGTTCAGCTCTGAGAGAGTTAGGTCCAGATTATCAGAGCAACCTGAATGTTCAAACTTGCTGAAGTCCAGGGGAAGCAGTGGCACAAGCCCAGAATCAAGAGCTCTTGAGCTATTCTCCTGTAGAACTCACTTTTACTTCTCAGCTGTAGGAGCCAGAGGCAGCTCAGAGGCTGTGGTTTGCTGAAATCATTCAGGTTTAGTTAGACTGGGGTGCAACAGAGGAAATTCTACCTGAAATCCTTTGCAGTCGCTATCTGAGTTGCTATCTGATAGATGTGACACACAATAAATCCACAACCTCCAGCGTATTCAATGTCCAGGCACTCCAGACGTGCGCTGAAAGTGAAATATCTGCTCTTATCCCACAAACCTTTGGCCTTCTGACCATGTGCAGCTGCTCCTTTGAAGCTCATTTCTATCCAACAGCACACAACAAGCAGAAAGAAAGACAAAATCCAGCTACTACTACAGCATGATGGTATTGATCTCCTCTGTGTTGTTTGTTTGGGGGTTTTTTTAGCCCCCAAATGTCCCAGCTGACACTAATTCTTCTATCAGCATGAAATCAGATGGATCCATGCCAAATTCCCTCAGCCCTTAGGACCACCTTGGAATTAAATTCTACCGGCCCAAAGCATTTTTGAGATAAAAATCTGTGATTTTCAAAAGTCAGCCTGGTCTTCTGCGTTGTTTTATTTTTTCTGCTGCCTCTGAAGGTGGGATGGTGCTCTGCTGTGTCCTAGTGGTGCTGTATATCATAACACAATAGCTGCTAAGTGCTGCAAGGCCTTTAGGCTGGAGGGGAAAGCATAAACCCACGGTGTTTTATTGCTTAAAGTAAATGGTAGTCTTAGAGCAGCACTTGTAAAGAGAGGCTGAGCACATCTGACCTTTCCACAGCCCTGTAACTTTTACTAAGAGCACTCTCCCAAACCCAGGCAGCGGGGAAGAGGAGCGAGGTGATTGATACACTGCTGCAGCAAAGAGTGGGCAGCTCCAGAAAGATGGCCCTGGTCTGAAAAGGCCAGCCAGGGGCTGAGTGTAAATAGCTGCAGAAATGCAGCTCTTATGGGAGGTGTTGCTGCTTTAAAAAAAAACAAACCTTCATAAAAAGCAAGAAGCCGTTGGGTGAGGTCATTCCATTCCCGGCCTTGACACATTTCCACAGATTTAGATGATTTCACACTTTACCCTTTAAAAGTCTCCATTATGTGAAAGGATTTAAGACAAAGCAACTCCATTTCCCGTCCAATTGAATGTCCTGCAGCACCTCTATATTTGTTGTTCTGTTTGCAACGGATTTTCACCTCCGTGGTGCATCATCCATTCTCTTTGGTGCATCTTCTGTTCTCTCTGCCCTTGCCCCTGCAATAACGTTTTGATCTTTTGCTGGAAGGTTGGTGTAAACGAAATGTAAAAATGGGAGAGGTTGGAAACCCGCATGGTTCTGTCAGATGGAAAGAGAAGAGCTCTCCCACTGTCACCTGGGCTGGAAAAGCACTGCTCCCTGGCTGGCATTAGGCATGCAGAGCACTGCCAGCCAGCAAAGCTCCCGAGACACCATCTGTGCACATAATAAAGAGCGGTGGGACTTTTGTAACATAAATGATTGAATTTGCTTTCTCCTTCCCTTGCAGTGGGAGTATGCCAGCTATTAAGTGCCATAAGAACTCGCCAGACTACCTCTGAATGCAAAATTTATCTTCCCTGATTCATGCCCTCTCCCACCTGTGCAAGTAAAGCCGGTGCTGCTGAAGGAAATGTTGTTATTTTGCCTGGGCAAAAGTGAGTTTACCTGCCTGTCACATCCACCTAAGCCAGGAGTGTGGTTATGAGCTACAGAAAGCCTGAACTGCTTTTGGGACTTGCCTTACTCTTCCTTGACAGTGGCACAAACACAAAGTGACCATTGGGTTTGAACAACTCTCAAACCTTTCAAATTTCAGCAGCCAGTCCAAGGCCAGTGAGAAGGCTGACAGGCAGCACCATTCATCTCTGTCATGTTAGGGGCTTCTGAGCCTTGGTTCAGCACTTGTCTGTCACCTCTCAAATAAGAAGGGAACTTCAGGTTCCTTCAGATTGCCTGTATTTTTCTTCTATAAATAAATAAATAAATTGTATTTGTCAGCCACATGCATCACCATCAGGACCAGAAGCATTGCCCAGCTAGTGACCCTGATCAGACCTGGTTAGGATTATAATGACAAATCTTCCACAAGGTTACAATTTTATATCTGGAGTGCCTACATCAGGCTAAAGAGGTTTCAAACAGCTCAGCCCAAATGAGTTTCAGAAGTGCTTCAGAAAACAGGACAAAGCAAACAAAATTATTCCTGTGTTGAAAGGAAAACCAAACCAGTGAGTGATGCTTTTCCTGGGAGTGTTAGAGCACCTCATCTTCCTGGCAAGGACGTGAAGTGCTGACAGGGAGCTTTTCAATCTGGCCCTGCAAATAAAGATGGGCAGAACAGGTGGGTGCACAAGGCAAAAGTACAAACCTGCTTCATTCTGGCCTCTTCCTAACTCTGCTGTGCTCGACTCTTTGCTCTCCTGCTCTCTCAAATGTGTTTTTCCTATGGTTATATAAACAAAACACAACCCAATTACACCCAGGCAAGCCTTTTAAATTTTATAGGGCTGTGGGATGTATGGAGTGGGAAAACTCAGCCTGTACCAACTGAACAACAAACGGAGGCAGCAGGAGGAGCAGCAGCAAGTGCTGGGCAGAGGCAGCTCTTGGCAGGGCTGCACTGGGAGCACTGAGGTCCCACTGAGCCCCTGCTGCAGCCTCAGGGATGTGAGGAGGAAACAATGTGCTGAATACACAAGATCTTATGGTGAATGTAGAACCACAGAATTGTTTAGGTTGGAAAAGGCCTTCAGGACCAGTGAGTCCCAGTGTTAAAAATATGAAAAGAAACATTGACATTTTAAAATATGAAGGTGTAAATAGTATAAAAGTACAAAGCTACAAAAATATAAAAAGCATAAAGCACAGGAATATATCCCAGATCCTCTGAGGGGACAAGCCATTTGAATTGTGCTTAAGCAGCTCCATGGGAAGGGGAATGGAGATTTTCAAAAAGCTGCAGCATCACCTGCCCAGCAGCAAAGCAATGGCATCCATGCCCCTCCACCTCTAGGCCAGCATTAGCCCTCCAGGTAAAGATGAGGTGTCAGACTCTTCATTAGTTTGCTCTAAGGACATCTGAGACACTCCAGGGTGACCTGCCTGCCAAGGACAGGACAACTGGCCTGTCCCAAGCTTTAATGGTTTTATTCACTGTGGGTCTGCACAGCTGGAATTTTCCAGGCTGATCGTAAAGAGAGCACAGCCAAGGCACCCGTGGCTACGTGAAAAATTAGGGATAGAAAAACATCAGTCTGCCTGAAAGGAGATCTCCAGCTCACAGGAAGAGCAACATCTTGGGGAGGTGGACAAGGTGTGCTTGAAACCTGCCCAGTTCTGTGTGACCTGAGTACTGACAGGTGAGAAAACATTCACTCAGAGAACATAAGAGGGACACAGGAGAACAAAGGGACTCGAGGCAGTGGGACTCACCAAGCCCTGCCCCACTAAATGTTGGTCATGTTTCAAGCATTGTCTCCCCAGCCAAGAGCCAAGAAATGACTTTTTTCTGTGCTTTAACTGTTGCATTATGGTCATAACTGGTATCCACACTTCAAGTTGTCTACTTGCAGGACTTCTGCTCATAAACCACCAGCTCTGCCCTTCCCTTTCCCACAGCAACCCCACAGCTTGGTAAATCCAGCTCTGCACAGGAGCCTGTAGGCAGGCCTGATAAATAAACACATATAACTAAATGAAGATTTAAACTCACTGTTAAAGATTTCTAATGTGCAAACAAAAAAGGCTCCTTCAGCTCCTGCTAAGCTTGTGACCCTGTTAAGCCTTGATGAAGAGAATTAGCACTCCCATACAAGCTGGCAAATGCTCTTTGCTTGCAGTCCCTCTGCTTGTGCCCCTCCTGCCCTTCTCCTGCCCACTGCCAATCCTGACTGTCCTGACTGACACTGAAAAAATTTGCTTCATTACTGCATCCCCAGAGAAACAGGGAGAGGTGAGAGGAAAGGAAGAGCGAGAAAAGGGGAAAAAATAATTACAATGGGATTTCATCGACAAGCAGGAAAAAAGGAAGTGTCCCTCTGGGTTAGATCAATAATGCAGTACTTGTTATCTTGATCTTCTTAATAAACCACAAGCAACCCAGATATATTTCTATCTGTGAATCAATGCTTCACAATGTTTCTATCACAATACAGGCAGTACATGGAACCACACAAAACTAAAATGAAATGGGCTGGTTTATTGATTGTCCGGACAAGAAACCTTGTCGTTTGCATAGATTATCAGCAGAGAAGTGCTGCCTGCTTTGCTTCTGTTTAATTACTTTTGCTTTGTTTCAGCCTCTCTCTGTCCCACTGGGGCCTTCTGCATTCCCAGGCAATAGCAATGGCTAAATCTTTCCATTTTAACCCCAAAGACATTTGCTAAACCTGCAATCAGAACTGCTTTTGGACCTGTGCTCTCCGTCAGTGAAGCACTCCCCAGCCCTGCTTTGATTCCTCTGTAGTCAGAGGGGTTGGAGGTGTTGCTGCACTTCACAGGAGGCAGAACTGGCCTGGAGCTCCTTGCCCTGGAGAAAGTTCAATTACACAGCTAATTATACGGCCGGTTTCACCTCTTTTCACCTCTTTTTTTGCTCTTGCCTGCAAAGGTCACCCTCCCTGACCCGCTGCTGTGCAGGTTACGACCACCCACCCCAGGCCGGGCCCTGCAGCAGTGATTGCTGGGCTGGGGTCAGGCTGCAGAGCCCTCCCAGGCTCTGTGGAGCTGTGCTGACCCTCGTGGCAGCTGACCCGTGAATAAAATGCCCAAAGGCATTTTGTGTTTGGGTATTTTTGGCTCCCTGATGGACCCTGTGGATTGTACAAGGGCAGGGATGCAGAGCAGCCTCGGGAGGAGCTGGGCTCAGAGAAGGGCTCCCCACGCCCAGCTGCTGGGTGACCTGCAGAGCTGCACCCCCTGGTTATCCACACAACAGAGAGAGGGACCCCACCCCACCCAGACAGCGCCAGGCTGCCCACAGACATCATCTATTCCACAGCAGGGAATGCTTTGATCATCCCAGGCTGAATTCCGGTCCCTTTTATTTTGTTTTTTTCAATTTTCAGTAATGCCTTGAGGCTTCTATGGAAGAAAAATTTTCCCTGTGAAAGAAATGTAAGAATAAAGCCAGAAAAGCCTTCAAGATTTGACCAATGAAGAAATCACTCATTTTCAGACCATGTGATGAAAGCAACACACACAGAAGGGGCAAGGTAACACCTCGTTGTCTAACAATTCAGGTTTTGGGCATGGCAATATTTCCTGTGGGTCTGGTGAATCCATGCTGCAGCTTGCATTGATCAAATGGAGGCCCTAAAGTAATTCCCCAACTTTCTCAGGCATTTACCATAGATATTACCAGGCTTTGAAAAGACAGGCCCTGAATGTATGCAGATGAGCCCCCCTTCCCACTGAGACAGCATAAAATCCTTCAAGAAAAAATGTAATTAAGTTAGACTTGTGAATGATAATGAGTTTCTATTACACCCCGCTGTGAGTAGCGGCAACATCTGAAAATTATTTTTCGCTGTCTACAACCGAGCAATAGCTCTTTTATTAGAAACAGGGGTGGGGCTGATAGCCTGGACTGGTGCAGCTCCAAACTGCCTTTAAGGCCAAAGCCTTGTGGAAGATCCTGCTGTGGATTAAAGCTCTAGATCTGCACAGGCTTAGACGATGCAGTGAACCTCTCTTCCCAATCCAAGCCACTCCTGGTTTTCTCAAGCCATGTCACACCCTTGATGCCTTGGGAGGGCTGAGCTGGAACAGAGACTGGACAGAGCTAGAGAATAACGTAGATATTTATTGAAAGGCCTTTAGGATCCACCTTTGGCAGGACAGGGCCTGGCCAGGGCTACACCCAAGGTGGACCCAAAATGGTCACAAAAATGGCTGACAGGTCATGAGTTCTTACATTTTTAGAAGCTTTGGTCCATTTTCATATCGGGGTTTAATTGTCCAATTACAGCTCCAGGCTGTGAGGTCCCATCCTTCTTGTTCCTCCCTTCAGCCCACCCTTGTTTGTGCTTTTGGGCCTGAAAGTTGTCCTTGGTGTGCAGCAGGAAAAGGTTTTGTGTCCCTACTCTATGAAGAGAGCTGAGTGACACTGAATGTGAGCTCAGAGCTACACCCCTGGGCAGCACAGAATCTGAAAATATGAAAGCTAAAATTTAAGGCATCACCCTTCCCTCCAGTTTTTCTTTTCCAGGTTGGACTCCTTGGCCCCTTTGCTGTGGGTGCTGAGGGAAAAGCTGCTCTGTGCCCCTTGTCCAGCCCTGCAGGACATCCTGCAGCAGGGAGCCAGGCCTGGCAGCTGGCCTCAGAGACCAGCAGTGTTTGCCCAGTGCTGCAACAAGATCTGGTTTGTTCTCTGTTTATTTCTTGCTATATCCTCATGCTTGAATGACCTGTTTGATTCAGCAAGCTCACACTTTGACAGGGAACTCTGTTTTACGTCCAACATCTCACTCCTCAGGTCTCTGCTGAGGTCAAGGACCATCAGAGTGTAAGTACATACAGAAATATGTGAGGACATTTATATGGATGTGTAACACTGTGGTTTCTTCCCCCCATGTGCCTAGTTTATATTCAGCTACATCCCACCCCATCAGGTGCTGTGTTACCACTCACTATAATGAGGTTTTTACACTCAGCCCTTGTTTGCTTTGGGAGCTGGGAGGGTTTTTTAAGAATGAAATGAAGAAACACAAACAACTGTTGGTCCTTGCAATGCAGGAGAGGGCAGGTTTTATCTACCTAGAAATAACAGTTTTATCTAGGACCCCAAACACACCAGGATAAAAAGCACTTGTGAATTTTATCCAAGAGAGTTCATTGCCTTAATCCTGGATAATCCATATCTAATCCTTTTTATAATCTTACTCATCTACTTGCCTCAATAGTTTTCCACAGCAGGGAGTTTACATTTCATAAAAGGAATATTTTCCTCTTCCTTTTTTTGCAATTACTTTTACTATCATAGAGGTTCCCTTTTGCAAGTGTTCTTCACCCAAACCAAAAATACATTTTATCTTTTTGATGCCATGCCTTATAAATGACCAGAGAGTTGTTTTGTTTCCCAACAGGGTTTGTAATCCACATGGCTGGTTCCAGGTGTATTTTGGACTCAGGAGCAGTCACAGACCCCTGAAACTCATGAGTGTCAAACACATACTGAAGGGAGTTGACAGATGTTCATTATTGAACAGAATATATTTTATCAGAAGAAAAGCAGCCTTCAGTATCCTACAATGATATCCAGTATATTTTAGGGCTGGCCATGAAAGAGACATGAAGAGACATTAAATCTTGCTCTCTAGATGGGGTCATGTGAGACAACAACCTCTTCCAGCTGCCTCTTCCAAGCTCTGGTACACAACGAGCATCCTGAAGAGGCTCTCCAGGACTTGGGGACCCAGACTCTCTGCCAGGTGATTTGGACTGCCTGGCCAATCTGTCAGGGAGCTCTTCTGCCACTCAGGACCTTCATCAGCAAGGGTGAAAATCAGCAGGAGGCAGGAAAGGGCAGAGCACTGCCCTTGCTGTGTGGGCCCAGGGCAGAAACCAGGAGAAATCACATCCATGGAACAGGAGGGATTCAGTTTTCCTGTAGTTTTCCAGTCACAGCATTCACTGGTGTAACAAATGTGTTGATTTCTGGTTTAAGGATCTGCTTGAATTCTCTCTGTTGTGCTTAAGGAAACAAGACAGATGTGCATTTTCCTTTTTGTGTGTGAATGATTAAAAAAGGGCTACACACAGAAAATGGAGCTGCCACATATCACTGCTTTCTCACCCTGACAGAAACAAATCAGGCAGCCTTCAAACTTTTGTTAACCACTCAGGGTGAAGGGGATGTAGCATCTCCTCTGAGCTTAATAACACGACTCTGGGTCCAGGCAAGTGTAACAACAACCAGGGTGTTAAACTAGATAATCTGTTAGCAGTCAAAGATCTGGTAGCAAATCCACACCCTACAAACAACACGCCAAAAATGAACTGCAAGCCCTGCACCAAGACAGATAATAACTAACAGAAATAGGCAGATTTGTCCCCAGGAGGCAGCTGTATTTCTTGCTCAGGGAACCTATAAATTGTAGCCCTTAGTAACTACCAAAGAAATCCTGCCTTCCATTAAGCAGAGCATCCTCACTTGAAATTCAAACCTCTGTGCTTAGCTACCCAGCTTCTCATTTTATAAAGGATTTCGGAAAGAACTCCTTTGACCCTTAACCCTCCATGCAATTTCCAAACCCCTGGCTAATTACACGCAGCTAATGAACGTGGTTGGCACCACACTGTACAGGGATGCTGGCTGGTGCTAATGAAGAGTCTGCTCCTCACCGTGGGTACTGGGGAGACTGAAGATGAGCTCCCCCTTCTCACCCACCATCCACAGCATCTCCCTGAAAATCCCTGAAGTTTCTTTGAGCTGCTGGTAATAAACACAGTTTGGTAGTGCTAGAACTTAAACATGAGCAGATCACTTCCAGCTGCTCCTTATCTAATTTCTGTTGTCATCTGACACTGCTCATTTACAGTATATCAATCCAGCCTGGGAATATTTGAAATATTAATTAGGCAACGGCCTCAGCTCGTTACCGGGGATGCATTTAGCAGGATGCACGCCTGCTTACAGGTATCCAAACTGCTGTGCAGCACAAATAATCACTGCTTCCTTCCTTGGGGAATGGCTGAGCAGAACTACTCAAACTGGCTGTAATTGAGGCAGCTCAGGTGCTGCCCTGGTTCTGTATTTTAGCCACGATAATGAGCTTTGGGGAGACATAAAATACACTGGGATCCTGTACAGCCCCACTTGGAGCTGTGCTGGCACAAACCAGGCTGAACTACAGTGCAGTTTCCCTTGGCTTTACTCAGAGACTCATGGAATTATTTTGGGTGGAAAAGCCCTGTGAGATCACTGAATCCATCCAGTAACCCAGCAAGGGTTGTTCACCACTAAACCATGTCCCCAGGTTCTTTGAACACTCCCAGGGATGGTGCATCCATCTCCTCTCTGGGCAGCTGTTCTAGCATCAGACCACCCTTCCAGTGAAGAATTTTTTCCAAGTATCTAAACCAGTTTGAGTCCATCTGAACCCCCTTGTGCTCAGACCCCAGTTTTTAATGTCCCCTAGAACCTGTTATGGGGCAGAGTAGCCTGTCCTGCCTGCCCTACCCCACTGGTGGGGTGCAGGAGGGTGCCAGGTCAGGGTGGGCTGCCTGGCGGGTTCTTCCCAGATTTCCAGCAGGTTTTCCAGCCAGTGCTGAGCTGCTCTGTGATTAGCAGCACATTAAATCCTGCTCAGCCACCCAGCCCACAGTCCCTGCTGATGACCTTACCTTCTCTTTTGTCTCACTCCTTTTGGCAAGGCTGGGCCATATGAAATGGAGGAGGAGAAGAGCACAAAGGGCTGATCTCCACCTAAAGAAGATGTGGCAGCAAGAACTGGACCTTTCTGGGAGGCCTCAAACACTTTACCCCAAAGCCTTTTCTTGAAGAGCAGGGGGAATTACCAACAGGCTGTTATCGACGATAATCGGCAATTATCAATATTATCACACAAATGTGAAAACAAGGGTACTCCTGCAAGGTACAGCTCACGTGGCAGAGCACAGAGCTACTTCTCTCTCATACACCCTCCTGGCTGCCCGTAGCCATGCCCCTGCAGGGCTTTCCTTGGTTTGCATCTTTGGATGTCATTCTGGGGGGAGAAGAGGGGCCAGAGGGACCAGTCCCACTCTGCTGCACCCCAGCTCTGCCCAAAAGCACCACGAAACACCAGCGTGGTGAGAGACAGGATCCAGCCCCTCCTGCACCTTCCCTGGAGAGGCAGAGCTGAGGAGCCAGTCAATGAACACACACAAAGACCAACACAAGCACTAAAACCGTCATTTCAATGCCTGGAAAACAGCCTAATTTCTGCATACTCTGGCTGGCTGCTGCCGAGACATGGAAGGAAGACGGGCCAGTGATTGACAAAGTGAGACATTAACTCCATCAAGCAGATGGAGAATGGCATAATTATGAAAATAATAACAATGATCGGCTGAGTTACGACAAAAAAAAAAAGAAAAAACATGTTGTAGGAATTATTTATGTTTAGAGCTGTTGAAGCCTAATTTATTCTAGGATAGCAGGAGGAAATGCAGAAATCATGACCCCTGAAATGCTCATAACAGGTGGTATAGCCCAGAAAAAAGGCTCCCAGCTAAAGGGGTTTAATTGCATCTCCTGATGAATGAAATTAACCTTTATTTGGGGCTGATGTTGGGCACACATCACCCAACAGCATTTCTCAAAAGGCTCATGTTGCTGCCATCACAGTTAATGGTTTAAATGAGTTCACTGTGGTCTGGAGCAGCAGAGCTTGGAGCCACCAGGGTGTCAGAAAAGAGAAATTAAGCTGTGCCCACAGGACCGGCTCTGGAGCAATTAAAGTCCCTCAGCAACAAATGATTTGGAGAGAGATGGGGAAAAACTGATAAAGGAGTTGGTTTTGAATAAAGGGAAAACACATGCTGCAATTCTGTTTGTGCTTCTGTGTTTCAAGAGGAGCAAACCTGGCCATGTATCCATGGTGGCCAGCCAGGAAACCTCTGACCTTCTTAAATAAAACATTCTCATCTAGGAAATTGAAATATGACTCTGAAGATTGCCATGCTGCCAGGAACACTTACATTTTTCATACTTAACCCTAACTCTTTTCACCTCTCTGAAGTTTTTCATCAATTTCCCTGCCATGTTTGCTATTTGTCAAAGCCACTTGGCCCCAGCTCACCCATCACACTCCTGGGGGGCAGTGGCATTTCCTGGGCTGGTGGGATCGGCTCAGGATGTGCAGACCTGCCCTCTCCACTCTCCCTGCCAGGGAGGAGGCTCTTCCTCCTGCCCCCCTGGACAAAGGGTATTTTGGGGTTTAGCCACACTTTTTCATCCACAGCCCCCTGCCCCTCTGGCAGCTCAGACACTGCTTGGGGAACAGGAGAGTTATGGAGGGCTTAAATTCATTCTCATTCTATGGGGAACCTCTGCTTTATTTACTGCACTCCTCCAGCCCTTGTGCTGGATTATTCCTCACCTTTCCAGGGGTGTTCATCATTCTGCCTCAGGCATTAACCAATTGCTCTCTGCAGAAAACTGTTCTCGCCCCTGTGGCCTGTGGGGAGGCCAGGGCAGAGGGACACCCACCATGCCAGGGAGAGACCAGCTGGACATCAAACCCACGAGGATGCTGCCCACCTGCCTGGCTGTACCCCATGAGCCATGACAGCCTCATTCCCCAGAGGGGTGATCACCACTTTGGGTGCCAGAGAGGGGCACACAGCTTCCCCAGCAATGCACCAGCAGCACTTCACCTGTTTTTCTGTGCTTTGGTACAAACTGCTTTTGATATAAACTGCTCATAAAGCAGCTCCTTTGCTGCTCAGTCTTTATTCCCTTCCTTGGCATCACCCTGCTCTTACTGTGGGGGGTGTCATGGGAAGGAACAGCCCAGAGTCAGGGATGAAGTGGACAAGCTAAAATGGAGCATTTCTGGGTTTTCTGTGCTTGCCTCCTCCCAGCCTCAGCTGCCCCCACTCCTCAGCCAAGACATCTCCCCCTAGGAACAGAAGTCCTGTACCAGAAAGGGACATGAAATCTGAGACAGAGTCACCCATATGCTCCCAGCAGCCCCACACCTTTCTGCTCTCAGCACCTCTCAGATAACTGCCCCAGCCCCATCCTGCACCCCAGACATTGAGCCCTGCCCTCTCCCCCTGCCTCCAGCCCCAATCCCTCCCAGCCATGGGAGAGAGGGGCTCTTCTCCTCCACGCTGAATGCAGACACCAGGAGACATCTGAAATTCGGTATTTTGGGTCTTTGTGATGATTCAGATTCAGCCATGGCTGCAAAACTTTCTGAAGCTGAGCAGATCCTGCCGTGAGCTGCCAGGGCAAGGGAAGCAGCAGCCCTGCTCAGCAGAGTGCAGCTCACACAGCCCCAGGGTGGGGAAAGGGGAGAAGGGCAGGAGAAGTTAATAGGAAAGTGGAAAACGCTGCTATGAAATGTGCTTTGATAAGAATATTGATAAACCACTTTGAGAAAGACCACCTGGAGCCTTGCTGCAGAAAAAAACCTGCAGCACCTGATGCCAAGCCCTGACCCGGGCTGCTGCACCTGAACAGAACTGAGCCTGACCACAGGATTTAGGCTCTAGTTTAAGTCACACACAGTCACCTTATGTAGCAGCACTGGGGGTTTTTTTCAAACGCCAGATTCTCCCACCCAAAGGCTTTTGAGTCTGTTCCAAAAGAGGTGAAAAACTCCAGCAAAGTTCCTCTTCAGGGACACCTCACAGTGCCTGAAAAAAATACAGAGCCTCTGTTAGTCCTGTACCTGCTCCTGGAGGAGGAGAGAGCTGCAGCTCTCCCTGGCTGTCCATCTGTGCCTTCCAGAAACGTGGGAATCACTCAACACACAATCAGAGAGGAAATGCCTGTTTTTACTGAAGTTTCCCTGGGTTAGGTTGTTGTGTTTTGTTCCGTTTTATTTAAGGCAGGGGAAAAAAAAATATTAATTACATGCTGCCAGGATCTTTGGAGAAAAATTCAATATTATCTTTTACCGCAAAGAAGGAATTAATCAAGGCTCCATTCCAAGTCTAGCAGCAGTCCTGACTTTGACGTGCCGAGGAAAATAATAACTTTCAGCACATACTAATTGTCTTGTTAACATGGATTATGCAGCCAGCCAAATAAATGTCATTCACACTTTCATGTGGAAGAACATAAATCTAAAAATCAGAAATGCATATTTTTTTAATCTTTTCCTTTCTTCCCATTCCGTGTTCATAGCCTAAATATATTTACAGTTTTAATCCGTGCAAACAAAGCAAGACTCTGCTGGAGATTTTTGAAACCTCCCAGGGGGTCCCGAGCTGAAGGTGATCAGATCTGTAAAACAACAAGCTTGGTTCCCATGCAGCCTGAAAACCAGTTTATACTTTCTTGGCACTGCAAAACCGTTTTGAAATGAGGGTAATTTACACTCGATTTAATTTACACTAAGTCCCCTTCTCGTGCCAGCACAGCACAAACACGGCTGGGGCTGGCCTTTGTCAGGGTGAGTGTGCTGAATGCTCATTTTGGTCTCTTGAGGGGAGGGGTGGCTCCAAGAGCAGGGAGCAAGGCAAGCCCAAACCCGGGCTGGCTTCCCCAGGGGAGATAAGTCCTCACCCCACCGGGCTGGTTCCTCCCTTGCCTTCACCCTCCTCCCTCCCAGCAGTGCCATGCCCACTCACAGCCTGGCTGGTGGATTTTCTCTCTCAAAGCCCTCCTCAGGCCATCACCTGCTGCCAGGAGCAGGGCAGAGGTGATGTGACCTGCAGAGCCGGCCCTGCCAGCAGCCAGGCCCTCCCAAAGCCAAAATAATTGTTTGGCTGAAGGAGGGAACGGCCAAACAAGGGGATTTAGGCTGGCACAGAGCACAGATAAACTTCACTCATCATCTTTGTCTCTGCAGTTATTAAATTCCAGCATTGATGTCAGCCCTGGGAAAGCAGCACCCATGGAGGGAGCCCAGCACTGCTGGGTTCTGACCTCCCCAGCACAAATCCACAACACAAACTGCTCTTTGCTGTGAAAATCTGGTTTCCCAGCAGCCTGCCAAACAGCACAGCTCTGGCCCCAGGCTGGGTTAAGCCTGTGGTGCCGAGCCCTGGCTCCCTGCTCCCGTGCAGGATTATCCCTCCCCACGGCCAGCATTGCCACAGCTGCCCCTGGGCTGGCCCCACACTAATCCAGCTGCTGGCTCAGGCACCTCTCCTGGCGCTGCTCCTCACCACCCCGCCCTGCTGGGTCACTTCAATCAGAATATCCCACCTTTCCTGCTCTCCCTGCTCGGGCTGGAGGGTGTCAGCAGTGACAGCACTCCCAGCAGTTACACTGGAGCTGCCACCACATCACCCCCCTTCTCCATGGTGCCATTTCTCCCACCCCTGCACACACCCCTGCACACACCCCTGCCATGAGCCCAGCCCAACCCTGCCACACCATCATTATTTATATTTGGGATGGCTTTAATAACGATATACTCCAAAGCATCTCAGAGGGCTTAAAACGAGAAAGTTTATTGAGAGGCACATCCTTTTATACAGTGTTTCAGTACAGTGAATATTGTTGGTCATTTGGAACAACACCTCTTGACCATTTTTTACAAGTAAACAAGTTAGAAAAAACCTGCTAATGGTTTTTCACCTTCCAAGGATGGTTTTTGATTCCTCCTTACACTCACAGGCCAGTGGGAAAGTGAGTGTTCCCACAGGCTTTGCTGCTGCTGCCTGAAGCCCAGAAATTCCTCTTTGACCACTGTCAGTTCGCACTGCACACAGCTCCCTGCACCTGCCCCCAGGCTGCCTCTGAGCTGGTGCACCTTGGTGTGTTTGTGTATTCTCACCTTGGTGTGTTTGTGTATTCTCACCTTGGTGTGTTTGTGTATTCTCACCTTGGTGTGTTTTTCTCCTGACTTGGCATTGCATGTCTGCATTTGTGATTTTCACCGTCCTTACATGGTGAAATGCCACCTCTGCACTCAGGGATGAAGGTCTGCTCAGGCCCCAGCAAGGCTTCCAGTCTGGATTAGTGACACCAAAACCAGTTCAGCTCCTTCCTTCCCCAGCCCTGCCATGGGTAGGAACGCCTTCCACTAGGCCAAGCTGCTCAGAGCCCCATCCAGCCTGGCCTTGAACACTTCCAGGGATGGATCCCTGCCTCTCTGCAGGAAAGAGGCTGAGGGCAGAGCAGCTCTAAAGCCCTGCTGCACTTCCCAGCAGTAAATCCAAGCCTGTTGTGAAAGGCAGTGATGCTGTAGCATCACCCAGCTGAGGAGCAGGGCTGGCAGAGGGGAAGCAGCCTTGACAGAGCAATTCCAGCAAAGGCTTACGGACAGACACAATTAAAACAAGCACTGTGGTTTCAATTAACTGCTCTCCCCAGCAGCACAGACTTGGAAGGGACTTTTAATAGATCTCTTCCACCGCAGTGCACAAACTCTATTGCCATTGCTTCAGCGATTATTGAAAGTTAGCAGAGTGCAGCAGCTCCCTCACACTGGCTTCAATAGCGATTTGAGGATCTGTCTGTTATTAGCCAGCCCTGCTGGGGATGGGGAGGCTGAGCAGGGAATGGACTGTGACCATTTCTCAGGTAGTTTATCTACCCAGGCCCTGCTTTGCTGCCTTCGGGGGACGTGCCAGCCCTGCTCCTGCTGCCATGCCCTGAACTGGAGCAGCATCCCAGCCTCATCCCAGCCTCCAGCCCATCCTCATCCCAGTCTCCACCCCAGCCTCATCCCAGCCTCATCCCTTCCTCCATGCCAGCCTCATCCCATCCTCATTCCATCCTCCATCCAATCCTCCATCCCAGCCTCATCCAATTCTCCATCCCAGTCACATCCCAGTCTCATCCCAGCCTCATCCCATCCTCATCCCAGCCTCCATCCCAGCCTCCATCCCATCCTCATCCCAGCCTCATCCTAGCCTCATCCCAGTCTTAATCCCAGCCTCCATCCAAACCTCATCCCAGACTCATCCCAGCCTCATCCATCCCAGCCTCATCCCATCCTCCATCCCATCTTCCGCCCCAGCCTCCATCCCAGCCTCTAAGGAACGTCTGGACCCTGCTGTGTCTGCCTTGATTAAACCACAGGAGCACACAATTCTCCCACCAGCTCGGGCTGATTGGGAGCGAGGCTCAGCGTAATCTCTGATAGATTTTCTTCCCCGCTCAGAGAGACATCCTGATGGGTTTAAACTTCCTTTTTCAGCTTGCCAAACACTCCCCCAGGAGGGCAGGCTCCTGCCAGCCCCACCATGTGGCTCCTGCACGTGGCTGTGCAGGGAGTGCAGGGCAGATTTATTTAGCCAGGTGTGAAGGTCAGCCACCTGCCTGCCCAGACATTGGGGAGCAACATTAAATATAGCAGCCACACTGTCAGCCTGCACAGGTCCCAGAAGAAATTCTGGCTGTAGCAGCCAGCAAAGCATGGAGCACCAAGGAAAGCAGAGCTGTGCCTTCGTTCCTCACCTTGAAACTCTCTGTACGAAGCAAAAGTTGTTTTTAATAGAAATTATTAACCTTTAGAACAACTGACTTACAGATGTCAGAGATTCTCTAATTCTACAGTTTTAGAATCAATCCTGCCAGACTCTCTAAAAATCCATTTATAAAAATAGACAATACCACTCAGGTTTTCCATTACAAATGGCAGCTACAAACAGCTTTTCCATTTCCTTTCTCCCTGGCTACTCCTTGACTACAAGAAAATAAAGTGTCCCATGACAAAGGCTGAGATGTGAACCAGGAGGATCAGAGACCACAGACGTCCCATGTCCTCGTGTCCCTACTTCTGCACTTGTAAAAAAAGTGATGGAGATACCCACCAGCTTTCTGCAAAGGCACCACAGTGCCCTTGGAGTATAGAACTGTGAGCAGTTAATTTTCTCCTACAACAGGTTGCTCCCATTATTTCCTTCAACATGGTCTTGTTCCTTCTTGATTCTTCTTCCTACAAATGTCCACTTTAATTTAGGTTGCCTCCAGTGGTCCCCAAGGCCTCAAACATGGGGCACCACAGACATCAAACCCTGCACTCCCCTCCTTTCTCTTACCTGGAAGACAGAGGCTCACACACCTCAGTTCCTGTGTAGCCAGGAGAATCACCAGGTCCCACTTTCCAACGGAAAACACGTGAGCAGATATTTTTACATCCCCAAGATGCAAGTTCATGCTGTAGTTTTCCCTCAGCTAAGCCCATGGAAGAGTCTCTCTTTTACCTGGCCCGCTATTTTTACAAAGCTTTTCAGAAGCCTTTTAAAGCTCTTGTCTGTTAAATTACATTGAAATTGGCCAATTCTTCAAACTTTAACAGGAGCAGCCTGACAGGTGGGCTCCAGGCATTTGATATTCCCACAGCCCTTGTTCTCTCCAGAAAAGGAGCTCAGAAAACTCAACAAACAACCTCCCTCCTGCCAGCCAGCCTGATGAGGATGGTGCCTGTGGGATTAACAGCCCCAAGCCAGGATGCCCTGGACTGTGGGGAAAGGTCCAGGACTAGGGTTAGGGTTAGAAAAGCTTCTCTTTGGATAAAGGAAGGCGACATTAAGGGCAATCAGATGTAGTTAAATCACTCTTCCCCTCTCTTAAAACATCCCCAGTGTAGATTCACAAACCCATTGAGATGTTTTTTGATGAATTTTGATTCCTTCCCTCCAAAATCTCCATCTGTGGTCAGGGGAAATTCCTACACAACTCCCACTTTGCGCTGCATAATTCAAGGCTCCTTTTCTGAACAGGGTCAGCAGCCCCCCAGGCTGCCTGCACCCCTCGGTTCCCCACCAACACCCTGCTCCTCTTGCTTCTCTCTTATCTCAAAAATTATAACAAGTTTTCTCCCCATCTTGGTCTAGATCGATCTCTCTCATTTTTCTCCAAGGGTTTTCAAATATTGGACAACACAAGACAAAAATTCTGTCCTCTTTTTTTTTTTTTCCCTTTCTTTGTAGCTTGAAAGAAATAATTTCACCTAGATGGCTGCAGTGAGCAGGCTGCAATAACAAGAAGCTTTTCTAGAAGGGCAAATTAGTGGTGGTACCAACTGGGAGCGATGCTGGTTGATAACATCAGATGTAATCTCTCAGCAACAGGAGGAAAAACGCTTGCAGGAAAATGCTGGTTGTCATTGGCCACTGTGGTGGTGCATCCAATTACCCTGCTTTCATTTCAGCTCCAGGGAACACAGCCCAGAGCAGTCCCACAGCTGCAATAAACACGTGTGAGGCAGGGATCCAGCCTGCAGGAATTGGAGTTTTGTCTGTGCTCTATTCCACAGGACAGGGCACAAAGTCTGGCCTGTCTGCCTCAGATCCTTTTGGGCTCCTTGGGGAAATCTCGAGGCTTTTGATAGTCTGGGGAGGTGCACACAGAGCAGGCAGGTCAAAGGCAGGGAGAAGCATCATTTGTTCAGAAAACTGAGTCAGCACATCAAACCCTGGCTGGAGCCAAAGGAAATCTGACCTAAAGGCTCTGGGTCTGTCCTGAATCCTACTGGGCCACTGGTCTATGAAATCTTTATATTTTTTTTTTCTTTTTTTTCCTTATGTTAAACTCAGTCAGGGCCTGTCTGGCACGGAGCTGGTGCAGCACAGAGGCTGGGTATGCACTGGGCACCCTCAGGAGACCCACTGCCTCCATCCTGAACTCCCTCAGTGATTATTGCTGCTCCTCCCACTCCATTGCTCTCCTACCTGCCAATATTATCAATGATCCTTTCGAACTGTCATTCCCATTGATTTTGGCAGGCTTCTCCCCCTGTTCCAGCCTTGCTGGCAGCCTGTAAGGGTTGGGTTTGCCAGGGGCAGGTTTCCCTTGTGTGCCCACAGAGCCAGCGCTGCTGGTCACAGCCAGGTGGCCAGGAAGGAGCAGGCAGTGACTGTCTGGGGCACAGGACACTCCCTGCACACAGCTGACACCACCCTGGCTGTTCCATCAGCCCCTGTCCCCCACCAGCACACTCCCCTTCCTCACAGGGCTCCTGGAAAGCCCAAGGTGGGGATTTTGATGTTGAATCCAATTCTAGGAAGGCCTTGCTGCTGCTGCAGGCACATAGTGGAGAGATTTATGGGTTGCAAAAATATTAATTTCTTTCTTTTTTGCCAATTACTGCGATACATTTGCAAAAAAGTTTTTCCAATATTCAGGCAGCTGTACAGGTGAATGAAAATGTACACCAACTACATCACTTGCAATATTTTCCTGTCAGTCATCAACTAATGTATTCAGAGATGAATTCCTTTTTCCTAGGCCAGCTTTAAGTCAGATTTAGTGACTGAAAACAACATTAGCCTTGTTGACTTCTTTTATCAGAATCCCTGTTGTTGGTGGGGAGACACATGGCAGACTTTCCTGAATAGTGAGACTGATTACACTTTAAAATCACAGGGATGGAGGGGAGAGCAGGGCAGGGGCAGTGGCAGCAATTTCTATCACTAGATTGGGCAGCAGTGAGGTCCAAGCCCTTTCCCCTGCTCCTGAGTTTGAGTCTGAATTTGAAATTCACCACTAATAGAGAGAAGCCAGGTTCTGATAACAACTCTCCTCTCCCACCACAGCCTCCAGCTCCCCCATTGTGCCTTCAGACCATGAAAGAAATCCCAGTTAAAATCCTTTTCTTGGGCTACTGCACACTGTTTTCCTGATTCTTGATTTTGCAGGGCTTTCCCTGCATTTAAATTGATAACAATCCTTTTTAAAACCCACAAACCCCAGGAATTTGCACTCCCAGGCTGTCCCCAGCACCAGGGACCGACTGACCCCATCCCAGGGGGTGCAGCCACTCGGTAAACACATTCAGGGGCAAGTTGAGAATCCAGGTGTCCTCATTGATGACCACCAGCCCCAGCACCATCCTATTTTTCTCCTTGATAAGCAAGACCACCTGGCTCTGCTCTCTGAAGGCAATACTGCCTGCCCAGCAGTCAAAGCTGAGGTTCTGCTCAGTAAGTCACAGCCACGTCACATTTTTGTGCCTCCAGCACGTGCCAGCTTCTGTTTCCTGTGCACTGTGCCCTTCCTGGGCAGTGCAGATGCAAATCAACACATTATCCAGCTGGGAAGAAAGAGAGACAAATTTACATTTGGCTCCTAACCAGTAGCTTTTCCATTTAATTTCCCAGCTCCTTGTAATCACCCTCTACACCGTTTCAATCCCGTCACATCCATCAATCTGCCCAGCCCAAAGCACGACAGGAACACTCTCCTGTGTGCTCCCAAACGTGCTCTGTAATTGCAAATTGCAGCAGGCATCACTCACCTGACCCATGCTCCCCCTACCTTGATAACTCCTCATCCAGATGTGGCTTGCGGTGTGAATTTACCTCTGGGAGAAGCTCTCCTCTGGCAGGTAAAGCTGTCACATGAATCCTCTGTGGAGGTAAACTGTAAAAACTGTAAAAGGAGAGAATTCTCCACTTTTAAACACAGGGAGCTGCCAAGAGGAGAGGCCTTATCTCCAGCTGCACCCCTGATCCCCCAGTGCATCCCTGGCCTGGCCAGGGTCTTCACTCCTGAACCACAAACATTTTGATGGAACCACGTTTTGACAGGCAAGGCAGCAGATCCACATCCCTGTGAGGACCAAGGCAGGTCACTTTTACCCCAGCCTGCCCCAGGTAGTTCCAGATGCCAACTATGGGTTAGGAAAACCTCTGCTTTGTCTTCTCCAAGATCCTGCAGTGCCTCAGCTGCCTCAGGTCTTCTGCTTTGACCCAAATACAAATTCTGTGCAGCAGATGCACAGACTGTGATCTGTCCAAGGAGGTACTTGGTGTTCTCAATGCTTGTTCTATGCTCAAGACAGCAAAGAAGGATTATCAGTGCTGTTGAGTCAGACCAGGAGTATCAGCTTGGGCAGTTCCCTGGGAGAAACAGGGCATCCACAGGGTCTGATTCATGTCTGAGGCTTAACATCATGGAAACCACCTTCGCCCAGCAAATGCCTGGGGATAGATGTGCCCACCACCCCGGGCACCTGAGGGTAGATTTACCTGGATATTAAGAGTAAATTCTTCCCTGTGAGGGTGCTGAGGCCCTGGCACAGGGTGCCCAGAGAAGCTGTGGCTGCCCCTGGATCCCTGGCAGTGTCCAAGGCCAGGCTGGATGGGGCTTGGAGCAGCCTGGGATAGTGGAAAGTGTCCCTGCCATGGCAGGGGGTGGAGTGAGATGAGCTTTAAGGTCCCTTCCAACCCAGAGTGGTCTGGGATTCTGTGAATCCTGAGGGGTGGCTTCCTTTGGTGCTGTGCTGAACCTCCTGCCATGGTTTTTTGCAGAAACACCTGCCCCAGCCTGTTGGGGCAGCAGGGTTGTGTCTCACTGCACTTACAAAGCATTGGGAGAGAAATCACCTCACTCAACAGATTTGATTCCTTATTAAAGTATTAAATACTTTAATACCCTCAGGCCTTGCCTGTGCCTGGACAGTCCCTGGTGCCAGCAGTGTGCTCACCACTGACACAGAGCAGGTCTGGCTCTGCAGAGCACAGCAGCCAGCTGCCAGCAACAGGGTGTTGTGCTGCACACAAGTAATGAGAAAACTGGGAATAGTGTGGAAGAGAAGAGATTATTAGGTAATAAATTATCAATGCACCAAAAACTGCTCTGTACATATTTTTCCCCCCTTACAGCTTCTCTAATATCCTGGGAAAGTGACAATTACACAATTTAAGGAGGTTAACTTTATTAAATCCCGTTTTTTATTGCTTTGCTTTTAATAGATGGTTGAGATAAAGCATCTGATTAGAGGAAGGTCACAAAATAAAATATTTAATACTCGTGGAAAGAACAATTCATCCTCCCCTCTGCATGCAGCAGCAGCACAGAGGGTCCTGGTGGCAGCTCTCTGCAGAGGCTGCTCTGCAGAGACCACGAGTGAGAGACTGGAAAAGGCCAAAAATTTTCAAAACTAGGGTGGGAATGAGGGGGTAAGGCTCACTTTTGCCAATATCAAATAATGGATACCAAGAGGTGCATTTTTCACAGGTTACACTCACTCCTGGGCTCTGACTTAAATATCACAGGCTGGAAAACCTCCTCCTGTTCTTCAGGAAAATCACATTCCCTCTGCTGGGTGGGTGCTCCAGCCACAAGCACCACTCCAGTTCTGCAGGGAGCACCAGGACAGCAGAACTGAAGCAGCCCCTCAGCCTCTGCAGCCCCCAGTGACCTGCTGCATGTGCTCGGCCCCGTTTAAAGTCTGATTTTCCGTGTAGAAACTGTTCCAAACGTAGCTCACCTCCTTTAAGCACTGATGTCAAACGAGGAGCTGATGAGCTGGGCTGAGCTGCCAGGAGCTCGGGGCAGGACCCTGGAGGTCACTGGCAGTGACACACCCTTGCTCCACACACAGCTGCAGCTTTGCTAAAAACTCCTCTGTGGAGCTGATTCTCCACTCTCCTTGGCACAAACTGGCTCCTTGGGCTCTTCCAAGCCAGGATTTCCTTGGACAGAGCAAACCCAACAGCTCCAGAGTGAAGATGGATGGTGGGTGATGCGTGCTTTTATGAGACACAGTGTTCTTGCATGTCCAAAGGTAAGAGGCCAGCACCTTGCACAGTGCCACTGTCGAGCCACAAGGATTAATAATGATGGTTTCCAAATGCTGCTGTGTGGCAGAGAGAAACTCTGTTCCATTTACAACTTGCACTGTGCTGTGAAGCAAGGAAAACAAAGTATACGGGTTGCTAACTACACTGCAGGTGAGAAATAATAGCTGCCAGCTCTCAAAGCCACTGTCTAAATACTCCTTATTAACAGTCCTACGAGCCCAGCACGTACTTTTATTGCCCAAAGCCAAAAAAAGAAAATAAATTTGAAAATCTGCATGCCAGGGTTCATTAGAAGTTAGGTCAAGGCTTGGCCTAAAATCCAGGTAGGCACTTGCTTTTCTCATGTGCAGCATCCAACCCCTTCATCCACAGTGGATGCCTGGATGGCCAAAGGCAAAACCAGCATTCCCAGCTGGGTGAGTGATGCACAGAGTGATTTCCTGAGGGTTTGAACATTTTCAAGCCTTGCCCTGCTGTTTCCTGTTCCTGGGGAAAGGGCTGTGGCTGTCCCTGTGTGTGTTACTGGGAGCACTGGGTGATCCACCAGTTTGAGCCAAAAGCATTGCTGATTCACACAGCAAATGGCTGAGAGGAAATAAAGTTTCTTTTTTAGCAAGGGACCCTGCATGGCTCAGCTTGATAAAATCAGCAGGCTGGAGATGGATGGTGCTGGGAATCACTTCTGAGCTACAAATGTACCACAATGACAGAAATTAATAGAGTCCTCAGACTCGAAACACCAGGGCATGTGTTTTAATTTAGAAGGACTGAAAGTAAAAAATCATCTCACTGTCACCTCTCCGGGTCAGCATTTTACTTATTAACTTCAGCTTTGGGCACAGGTAAAGGAACTGAGCCATGCTCCATGCAGCTGCCAGAGCTGCACAGGGGCTCTTTGGTTTTTAACGTGTTCATTACAGCCCCATTGCTCGTGTGTCTGGAAGGGGCATCACAAAAACCAACTTGACTTCATAATCAGCCTTAATCTCTGCAAGTTTCGTTGAAGTCACTCTCCCGGTGCCTTAGGCAAAAATCAGTCTTAAAAGCACTGAGAAGCTGCACTGTGGTAGTTGGAAAATTTATTATTCCATAACTCTGGGTCCTAATCTAATTAGAGATTGTATCTAGGATTCGCTTCAACATCTATTTATTTTTCTATTTTTACTTGGGAACATTCACAAAGAAATTAGGTTGTGAGTGGGGAGATGGGGCATATCCTGCATCATTCCTTCTGGGCTCCCAGATTTAAGCTGAACTCCACATCCCATGACCAACAAACAACAAAAACAAGACCCAGATTAACTAATCACTCTTTGGAGAACTTTGGAAATTTTAGCAGAAAACTTCCCACCTTGAGGGAAAACCCAGAGAAAATGTATCCAAACCCAAATTTTTCCTTCCAAGCCAGTTCCAGCATCCTAATATTCTCTTCTCCTACCCAGCAGGTGAGTGCAGCAGGTTTGACAGGTCATTTGCCCTGGCTCATGGCGTGGGGACCGAGCTGTCCCCCAGGGCTGCAGGAATCCATCACTGCAGAGTTTGGAAATGGTGCCTTGCTTGCTCCTCACCCTGGGGTGATCCTGCAGACAAGACATGATTTATTTGTTTAAAACAACTAGAGGTGCCTCTCAGAGCCTGTCAGGGACCTGAAATAAATACCTGAGGTGCAATAAAGTGCAAATAGGAAGGGAAAAAAAAAAAAAGAAAAGAAGGAATCTCATGGCATATATTAACACAGAATTGTTAGGGCAGCGTGGGTATAAACCAAGCCCTTCATTTGCTCCATAGAGAGCCCATAAACATTTATATTCTTTGTCTGCAAGCAGAAGTAATGGCTTGTTTTGGAAAGATTTTGCACAAATTTTTGGAGCATCAGCCTTTTCTATGAGAATGTCTAAGAGATTGAGTTGGCAGTTCTGGGAAATAATAATTCCAGCTTCTTCTGTCCCATATTTTCCAAAAGAAAAGTTTCAATGTAATGCAAAAACCCTCGATGACTTCAGCATCAGCACACGTGAAGGAAAGCTGGACTCCTTTTGTGGCCATGCAGTCCTGAAAGCCTTCCTACTTAGAGCATCGCCACATTTTTAAGAAAAATAAATTTAAAAAAAGACACTTACAGGAGGACAGCTGCTTCACTGTCCCCAGATCCCTCAGTGCATTCATTCATTGCTTCCCCTCTTGGAAAGGAATTGCATGTTTAGCAAGCCTCCAGTGCATTTCTCCTGCAGGCCTTGGAAGGAGTTTTTGGGTTCTTGGGAGACAATAAACCTTTTCCTTCACCCACTTTCCTTTTCTCTCTCCACTGTGTCAGGGAGGCCACTGAGGGTGCCAAAAAACTTCTGACTTTTACAGAGGAGGCACCAGGATGATCAGAGTGATGGAGCAGCTCTGCTGGGAGGAAAGGCTGGGAGAGCTGGGATTGTTCAGCCTGGACAAGGAAAGGCTTTGGGGTGACCTCAGTGTGGCCTTCCAGGGCCTGAAGGAGCTACTGGATGGAGAGAAACTACTTACAAGGGCCTGGAATGACAGGACAAGGGGGAACGGCTTCAAATTGACAGAAGGGAGGGTTAGACTGGATATTAGGAAGGAATTTTTCCCTGTGAGGGTGGGGAGGCCCTGGCACAGGGTGCCCAGGGAAGCTGTGGCTGCCCCTGGATCCCTGGCAGTGTCCAAGGCCAGGCTGGACAGGGCTTGAAGCAGCCTGGGATAGTGGAAGGTGTCCCTGCCTGTGGAATGAGATGAGCTTAAGGTTCCTTTCAACCCAAACTATTTGTGATTTTATGGTTTTAATTCCACAGCATGTTCCTCATGGGACATTAGGAGTGCGATGGTCACACCTGAACCCCCAAACCCTTGAATCCCTGGGTTTCCTCTCCCACAGCATCCTGAGCAAGGAAGAATCAGGCTCTGGAAGGAGGTGGTGGCAGCACCTTCCAGAAAGGAGCAGGTGACTTGCACCTCCTTGGACGGCCATTGCAGATTCACCCTCGTGCCTTTGCTCCTCCTGCAGAGCACAGCCACGGGAAGATTTGCTGCCTCCCAGAGTTTGCCTCTCTCTCCATGGACTCCCCTTTCCCCAGCCTCCCTGGAGAAGAACACATTCCACCTTCTGTATCAGCTGTCAGCACGGTGCTGTCTACCTGAATAACCATGAAAAATGAAGCAGAAACTCATCTGCTGTGTACAGGGGCCTTTGGCCTCCCTCGTTCCTGCTGCTGAATTTCATCCTGCTGGGACCTGCTGGAGCACCTCTGGTGTTCCAGAGCCCAGCAGCTCTGGGTTCTGGCAGCTGTGATCCCCCTGGGTTGTGAGAGGTTACCAAAACCATACCACAGTATTTACAAACTGGCATAAATTAGAAACTGAGAGCAGAAATTTTTAAGGAAGGTCCCTGGCTCTGTTTCCCCCCATCTCTGACCATGTGTCCTGTTTACCTCTTGCTGGGCACTGCTATAAATGCACTCCTAGCATCTTAAACATTTCTTTTTAAAGGAATAGCTAAACCTGCACTTCCACAAGTCAGAAGTGTCGCTTTCCATTAACATATTTAGGTGTCAGTTCATAACTGTTGATATAACTGTGCACTTTAAAATTAACCATGGGTTTAACTGGGACTTGGCAACCAGATTCCACCCTATAGATAGGACAGGCCCAGGCAAGAGTAGCAGCTTGGGCTGTTAACAGGACTGAAACAATGAGAAATTCTCTGAAAACCTGCTGTGAGAGTTCAGCTGACTTATAACTAATCACTGCATTTCACTTTGCCATGGGAGTCACATTAATTATCACAAAATCAGAAAGGGCTTCATCCACCTCTCCTCTGAGTCACCAGGAAAAGAAATTAAGACTTATTATCTTCTATATTCTTCACTGGCTCTCTTCAAAATCTCATAACAGCCAGAAATTCGGATCAAAAAGTATGACACTTTCCAATTTCCTTTGATTTAATTTCCTCAAGCTGACTAATTTAATTGCAATATTTGCCTGGTACCTTGCGTTCTGCTTTCTCACTCTCTTCCCATTGCTGAAACCTGTTCCCCAGTCCTGCTCCTTAAGCTTAAATCTACACAGATGTTTCCAAATTTGTATTTGTTAGAGATTAATTACCATCATTCCCCCGTGGATCATTCCATAGGGATCAGATACGCTGTTTGCCATCAGAGATGGAACACACACACACACATATCATGTGGTTATCTAAGAGAGTCTGTGCAATCAGGTATCTCAAAAAGGATAAATTGTTTAAAGTGAGACAGATTAAAAGTGAAGTCTGGATTATATTTATTTTTTTTTTTAGTTTTTATGTGATTTGAGCCTGGAAGATCGAGCTGGCAAGAAAAGCTACTGGGGCATAATTAGAATTCAGCTTCAACACCAAGAACTTGAACAACGTCGAGGTGAGGCAGTATTTAAAACATTCGCAGATTAAAAAGCTTTGAATGGATTTCAGACTTTAACTTTTCCCTTTTTTATACTTCTGGGTTTAGAAATAATTTTTAAAAATAGTTGCAGCAGTGAAACTATAACACAAAATTAAGTCAAAATAGGCAAGGAATTTTTTTTTTTTTTAATGTTTTATTTTTTTGTGGGTATCCATTCCTCTCTCTCTGCTGTGGATTGAGTTCCTTTCACCAAGCCAAAGGCCTCAGGATGGGAGCTGCCCTGGCAATCTCAGCAGCACATCACCCCGTGCCCTGCTGCAGCCCCAGCATCCCTTCACCTCCCAGCAGAGGCAACCCCAGCAAAGCCTTTTCCTTCCCTGAGCTTTATTTATAGCAAGGTTTTTGGGATGAATGTTGCAGATCTTAGTAATTTTCAAGCTGGAGGTGAGTCCTCCTGTGTGCCAAGCTCTCTATATATGCATGTATTTCATATCCCAAGACTTTACAACAGACTTTCAAAGGTGAGAGTCGTGGATCTTAAATATCTTTGGGGATTTATGGCAAAAAAAAAACAAACAAAAAAAACCCCTTTAGATGCAGGACGCTCTCCTGACAAGTAGCAGTCACCAAAGATCCTGCAGTAATTTTCTCAAGGCCAAAAGGATTTAACGTCTTTACGTGCAGGAATGGCAATGGAGAGAGAAAGGTATAAAGTGCAAATCTGCCTCCCAGCATTTCAGTATCCCCCAGCCACATCTCAGACGTGCCCAGGCATGGTTTGTTCAGGAAATTGCAGCTCTGCCCTGCAGCCCCCACTGCAGGCACTGAGCCCTGACCTCCTGGTGCTGCTGCAGGGCACTCAGCCCTGCCAGAGGACACACTTGTCCTGCTGTGAGATGAAATCTGTGATTTTTAACAGTGCTGCCACACAGCTGAGCCCCTGTACCCTCTGATGCCAGGATTTGCCCTGGGTTTGCTCTGAGTGCAGCCATCACCACCCCTCCATTCCCCAGCCCCATCCAGAGCACAGAGCACTGGGGCCTTGGCAGTTTCCTGTGGGCAAATCTCACACAAAATGGGCTGGAGGAACACACGATCAGGATGGGCGTGGCATGGCTGAGGGTGTGTCTTGGGTTCCAATGCAAGGTGTAACCAGCAGTTTGTGTTCTGTTAGCAGCTGTTAAACCAGCTGGGGCAGGGTTCTTTATCTCTGCCAGGACCCATCCTCCCTCCAGGGGATCTCTGCTGTCCATGGGCCATCCAGGCTCACTGCAGGGCTGATACAATCCCATCATCCCACTGGGAGATGCTCCACCCAGGGGGAGGAGCCCAGCATTCCCACCTGGATCAAAGCTGGCATTCAGAACAGCAGCACAGCCTGTGTGCACTGGATTCCCAGAGGGAGACCAGACCCAGCTCAGCACCACTGGACCTTCAGAGGGAAACTGCACCCTTCTCCAGGATCATTGCTCCAACAGACCCACATCTGTCACTGCAGGAGGACTTGGTTGGACTGACACCAACACCCTGAGCAACAGGGGTCAGGTTGTGTTCTGACTCTGTCTGTGGTTTCTTTTGTTTGTTTGTTTGGGGTTTTTCTGTACTACTACATTTTTGTTTTAATTTTCCAAGTAAAGAAGTGTTATTCCTATTCCCATATCTTTGGCTGAGAGCCCCTTAATTTCAAAATTATAATAATTTGGAGGGGGGGCGGGGTTTACATTTTCCATTCCAAGGGAGGCTCTGGCTTTCCCTGGCAGACAACTGTCTGTCCAAACCAAGACAGGGTGACATCTCTCAGTGTATCCTGTATGCTGACAGAGGAAGCCTCGTGCCACCAAGTTCATCAACATCAATAGGAGGGCTCTGTCCATCAAAGGTGAGAGGAGAGAGCAGGGGAGGAAATGTTTCATGGGGCAAATGAATGGAAAATTCTGTGCTATCCGCCCTATTCCAAACAGGACATCCTTGTGCCAAGGAAATTAGGATTGTTTAGTTATTCCAATTGGCTGCTGAGTATGGGCAAGTTGGAAATTACATATAATTACATTCATTATTATTTTGCTTACAGAGCCAGCCAATCTGTCAGCTCAGACTGGGCCCTGCAGAGACCCACCAGTGCTTAGACCCCAGCCTCTCAAATCCTGCATCGCTCGAGCAGGGCACACGTCTGGCAGCTTGCTGCTGGCCTTAGCAGTGGCTCAGGAGACAGGAGCTCATGCACACCGTCCTCACTGTGTCTCTGTTCTCAGGCAGCCCCTCCACAGCTCCCCACGTGCCCAGCTTTAAAAGCTGCAGGTTTTGGCCCTGGTTGTGCCCCAGGAGCAGCCCTGGCAGGATCCAGCCCCAGGGTGGCTGCCTGAGCTCTCAGAGGGGTCAGCAGAGCCCTGACTCTGCTGTGGAGACTTTTCAGAATGAACACTCCATGATGGAATCCAGGCTGGATGGAACAGGAAGGGATGGAAGGTTTTACCCTGCAGAAATGAGCCTTTTCTTCCTAGCTGAAGCTCTCACACTCTTGGTAGACACTTGGCAAAGGACTGGCCACAGAATCTTGACCTTTTCTTCGCCCTGAATAGAAATGTAAAAATTTTTATTAGTATTTTTTATCTTTGTGAAATTATTAAATATCTTTCCAAAGAGGAGAAAAATAATCTCATCAACTGCTGTTTGTCTCCAGTTTTGGCTTCTGATTCCTCCTCCCTCTGCTTTTTCTGTATTTTGAATTAAAATGCTACGTCAAACTAAAAATATCAAAACCTGTCATTTGAATCCCATCAATTTCCAAAATGCTGCCTTTTTTTTTCCCCTGAAAACTTAAACTGTCAAATCAATACCGGTTCTGTATGCTGCACCTGCAAAAACACAATATCTTCAAATCACCATTTTCCAAGGTTAATCTTTTGGAAAGAAACACTCAGATGAGATCCAGACAGAGGGACCAGGCTGGGGCAGGAACAGGATGGGCTCCAGTGGGTTTCTACAAAGCACAAGAGCTGCAAATGATATAAAGAATTGGTTTGTGGTCCTCTTTTTAGCCAGTCTTGTAGGAATACACTGATACGGTACTAATTAGTTAATTGATTATCATCCTTGGTCATGGAATGGTTTGGGTAAGAAGAAACCCTAAAACTCATCCAGTTCCAACTCCCTGGCATGGGTAGGGACACTTCTCACTAGAACAGGTTGCTCAGAGTACCAGAAAATCTCCTACATGAGGAAAAGGCCCTTCCAGCAAGAAGAAAGAATGATTAATAGGAGCAGATATTTTCCAACACCCCATACAGGGGTTGCTTATGCATGTCAGAGTGGGGACAAGAACATATTGTTTGGGTAGTTTTTGTTTCCAAGTCTCCTTCAGTTCAAACAATTCCGGTTCTTTGAAATTGAAGTTATTTGAAAAATGCTCCTTTCTGTCAATCACCAGTAAGAAATTATGAAATGACACCCTCTTCTCTCAAACTTTCCATTAAGGAATGATTTTCAAAATTAGGAATTTTAGTTTCAGTTCTGCTGTTCATCTCTGGTGGGCTTTTTTTTTCCAGTTTATGACAATTCTATTGTAACTTATAACACATTATACAGTGACTGACAAGTTCTACCATGATGGAATGCATGAATCAAAACACTCCTGGCTTTTTATTTAAAAAATATCAGGGACAACAGACACCAAATACTTGTTCTGTAGAACAAAACATCTGCTGTTTGTTCCAATGCAGTGAGTTAAAGCAAGCTGACACACAGATCAAAGTGTTGCCTACTTGAAAACTGTCAAACCATTTCATTGTAAACTAGATTGGAAGTACTTTGAAACACAGGGAAAAGAAAAAAAAAAAAAAACTGATCTTTCATTCAGCAAGCCAAATCCCAGCCATCCGTAATGCAGGGAAGAAAAACATCAGAGTGATTTGCTTAGCAGGTTGTCTTAGGACACCATTATCAGTCAAATCTGTTCATCCCGATTAACACGGTGCCACAAAATAGATGGTAAAACAAGGCAAAGATGAAAGTAAATTTCAGGTGTCATCGTTCCAAAATGAAAATTTTCCTGGTCTGTTTTAAAGGCAAGGCAAGTTAAGATAGCTGAGAATATTTGCTGTCCTGGCTCTGTCCCCCAGGCATTGTGGGTTGTGGATAACCCAGGATACCCAGCCCAGGTGCTGGAGCCTGTCAGGGCACAGCAGAGGTGTTGAGGCACATCAGGGGATTTCTACCCACTCCAGCATTAAATCTTCTCACCTTCAGATCTACCTGACTTTGAATATTCAAAAAACACCCCAAAAACTTCTGCGTATGTTTCCATATACTAAATAAAAAAGTATGTTTCCATATACTAAATAAACTATGGCAAATCATCAAGTGATGCTGGACCACAGACAGGTCAGTTGTAGAAACAGATTCAAAAGGCTAAGGACTGTGTAAAGGAGTAGGAAACACACTAGAGAAATAAAATAAAATTAGATTAAGTTGTATATTGCTGTAGAGCTTGTAGGGAATCTAAATTATAACACCAAACCCCAAAAAATTAAGTCAAATTAATAATAGTTTTATGGCCAGGAGAAGAGCTCCTCCATCATTCAGCAGAGCTGTTCCCAGCTGTCACTGCAGAGGGTAATGCTTCCCAATAAAAATGATGGATTCATTTGCAGAGATATTGCAATGGTAACTTGTTACAAAAAGGTAAGAATTCAGACTACAAGGGGAAAGCAATAGTCCAGAAGATATTTATATAAATTACATGCTTTCAAATCAGCTGGGGCTGCTGAGATTCACTGCCAGGTACTTGGAAGTGGTGGAGACAATCCGAGGGCTGTTAGCACTTATTTTTGAAAACTCAGGGACTGTGACGAGTCCCAGAAGAGCAGAGAACAGCAAACATAGCAGGGAATTACAGGCCAGGCAGCTTAACTTCAATTCCCAGAAAAAACACGCAACAAATCATCAAACAAACACTTTCCAAGCACCAAAAAGATAACAAGGCAGTGAGGGACAGCCAACACGGATTTGTCAAGAACAAATATCAAGCCAATCTCATATTTTTCCATGACAGGGCAGCAGGGCTCAGGGAGAGGCAGTCACTGTTGTCCACAAGGGCCACAGCAAGGCCTTTGGCATCATTTTACAAGACACTGCTTTAGGCAGGCCACAGAATTGTGATCAGGTGACGTTGTCAAGGTGCACGAGGTGGGAACGATGTGCTCAGAGAGCAGCTCTCACCGGTGTGTGGTCACACTGCAGGAACACATCGGCATGCGCTGCCTGAGGATTCCTCCTGGGCCACTCTGAGCACTGTCTGACCTGGGCAAAATGCTGGGGAAAATAAGGATGTCCTGGGAAACTGTGAGGAAAGACAAAGGAGCTGGGATTCGGTTTAAAGAAGAGAAGTTGTTGGGGTAAATTAGGGTAAATCCTCATGTTCAGAGCACTGCAGCCTCAGACAGGGAGATGGACAGATCATCCTCCACTTCTGCCAAGAGTAAAGTGAGGATGAAGATGTTTGAATTGCAGCAGTGCACACTGAGGGCCAGAGCCAAAAGAAACTGTTGAATTTGAGGGGCAGCAGAGCCCCAGAAAACACAACAAACATCCATCACTGATGTTCTGGGGAAAGGTCGGGCAGGCAGACAAGGTTGGGTGACACCAGGTAAAACACTTCCTCAGGGCAAGCAGGGGGGCAGAGACTGCTCTCTGCACTCTGGTTACCAGTTATAGGACTCTGGAGCTGTGTCAGGGAGGGTCAGGCTGGAGATCAGGGAAAGGTTCTTCCCCAGAGGTGCTGGCACTGCCCAGGCTCCCCAGGGAATGGGCACGGCCCCGAGGCTGCCAGAGCTCCAGGAGCTGCCAGGGATGCCCAGGGTGGGATTTTGGGGTGTCTGTGCAGGGACAGGGGCTGGGCTGGGTGATCCTGTGGGTCCCTCCCAGCTCAGGATGTTCTGTGATCCTATGAAAATGCCTCCCCTCCTGAATTTGTCTCCCCTGCACCCAGCCCTGCCTGCTCAGAAAGGTGTTCCACATCAGGAGGATGCTCTTTGTCCTATTTTTCTTTTATTCTTTATCCGTTTTTACTATCTTTCAAGGAAAAAGAACCATCTTGTAGAGGAGCCCCACACTCATCACTGTTAGTGACCCTGTGAACAGGATGATTAATTCTTTGTTATGTGCTCTGCTGTGCAGAGGGATCCGTCCTGGTCTATAATGAAGGTGGTACTAAACAGAAAGTAAAATACTCTCCCATAACAGCCACAACAATGAGTCCATTTACCAACAAAAACCAGCACACTGGTGTTTTCCAACAACAACCTTCCCCACAAAAAAGTCTTCGGGCCAATAATGAGGCATTTGTCATTTCATGCACAGTCAAAGCTGCCAGTTTTCCCTTCACATTGATTTCTCTAAAATATCACCTGCAGCTCTTGCCCTCAGGGGGAGAGGAGAGGTATTGATAGAGCAGAGGGGCCAGGAGCACTCACACAGCTGGGCTGCACAGGGGACCAGGGCAGGAGTCACTCCTCAGCAGAAAATTAAAGGAGCAGAGAAAGGGAAGGGAATTGGGATCCCCCTGCTCCTCTGGACAGCAGCAGCATCAGTCCAGACCCAAACACACAAAACTCTGCAGTATCCTTAATGGCACAGTGCTGGAAATCTCAGGATCAAAGACATGAACCCATCACCCACTTGTGCCAGGCCAGGAATAAATTCACCCCCCGAGAAAATATTAATCAGCTGGCCAGGTACACTGAGTGCTGTTCTGAGCCACAGTCTCCAAAAACAGCACGTCCAGGAGTACAGGAGCAGCACACCAAACTAAAGTGAATTAATGCTCTTTTTTTTCTTTTTTTTTTTCTTTTTTTTTTTTTCTTTTTCCCCACTGCTCAATCTGTTCACTTTTACAAACAAAGTGCAATTCCCAGCATGGAACATTTTCCTGCATTCTGGGACTTCATGATGCATCTTTTCCTCACCCCACATCAACTCCATTTCCTTAAAATAAGCTTTTCCCTCAGCCAGGGCCCCTAGAGAGATGCTGGTAAGGAAGAGACAATGCTACCTATTCATTTCACTCCTTTTGTCCCAAAACAAAGACACAACCACAGCAGTAGGGCAGAGTCTGGAGCAAACACAAAAAAAAAAGGGATCTATTTATTTCAGCCCTGTGTGCGGGTGTGAAAAATACTGGGGCTTTGTCAAGCCTTTACCTTCTGCTGCTGTGCCCCAGGGAGCTGCATTCCCTGAGAAACGTGGGCCATGCCTTTATATTGCACTGCCCAAGGACCCCGAATTTCTGATCTGCATCAGCAGAGCTCCCTTCCTTCATGACCTTGGGACAGGTACTGCTCTGAACACAAAATTTTAGCTGAGCAGCTGCTAATACAGAGCGAGAGCTTGGGGTGGCTCCAGAAGTCCCCCAGCAGAGTGCTGTGTCTGACCCAAGGCCTGGTAGCAGGCCCATGGTTTTGGCCCCCATCTCTACTTTCTCCTGTTTATTTTGTACTCCTTTTCCCAACCTGCCCATCCATCAGAGCTCCCCCCAGCTCTGCACTCAGTGAATCACTAATTCCAGGCGCCTGAGGGTGGATTTTCTCCTCCCGTGCTAAAACCACTCTGGTTTCTGCTCGAAGCCAGCCTGTCAGCAACCCCAACCCCCTGCCCTGAGCTCCCTGCTGGGGTGGCCCCGATCCCACTGCAGAGATAAGGCTCTGGGAACACAAACAGGGGGTAAAATGCAGCCTGGAGGGCAAGGCAGGGAGGGATTGAGATTGGCACAGGTGTGAATGGCCTCGGATGGAGCCAGGCAGAGGACACCAAACCCAGAGGAAGGGATTACCTGCTGGGGTTTATCTCCACTCCCCCAAGATCACCGAGCTCCTCATAAAGTGATTACCTAGAGCTTATGCTGGGAAGAATTTAGGCTCCTGTTGGCTGCATTGCATATTAATAATTTAAACAGAAAGGACAGTATATCAGATATATTGAAAAATCTTGCCATATTTTTTACGGTATTTTAAAATTGATGGCCTTTGGTTTACATGCAAGGGCTCTGAAATAGAGTTAACACCTACAATGCTTCGCCATTACATCCATTTTTAATTATCAAGAACACCAGGCAAAGTTTACGATATATTTAACAGAGTTTTATGCTTTGTCACAAGTACCTAAATTATTGATGTGCCACACATTTTATTAAGCATAGCATTTCATGAGAACAATAGTTCAGGGATATAATTCTACCAGAGTTAAATTGTTAAGGCAGAGGGAGGAGCCTCCAGAAGCAATTCTTGAAGAGGGAGGAGGGTGAGAGCAAGATCAATTCTGCAGTTCTCTTGGTGTTTTGGGGAGTGCAGACCAAAATATCCCAGCTCCATTTCCGTGGGAAGGAAGGGAGATGGGATGGCAGACATCATCCTGGTTTTTACCTTGCTACTGAAGAGGTGTCTCCAAAAGGGCTGTCAGTGCTTCCTCTAATTGAGAAGGGGATTGAGGGAGGGATTTCCCACCTTTGGGAGCTCTGTGACTACACCTGGGGCAGGTAGAGCTGCACACCTTGGGGAGCAGTGCCAGGACTGACACATCCCCTGCCACCCTTTGGCCTCCAGCAGGACTGATCCCTGCACACCAAATTTAGCCATGGGAAGCCTCAGACGATGCAAAGAGGCAGAAACAGCAGCAGAACCAGTGAGAGCACCCTCGAAGGAACCACGCACAGAGTGCCAGACCAGCTCTCAGCTCCTTCCTCCCTCCAGTTCTGTGCCCACACAGCATCTTCTGGCCAAACATCACCTGAAGGTCAGGGACATGAGAGACTCAAGGAAGGAGAAAAACCAAAGCCAGGCAGAGCCAGTGAGGCTCAACCCCAGCTGGACAGTCCTGTGTCACTGACTCAGGGTCACTGTGGCACAGTATCCTTGACAAAAGCCACAGGAGGCACCGAGGCTGCCCTTCCACGCTGCCTTTTCCCTGTTGTTTTTTATTACTGAATAGACTGGCTCTGCTGGCCACTGTTGTTTTTCCTCCACAACTAAAGTCTGATGAAGCTGCCCTGGGGAGTGATTTTGGAAGCAGCTGCAATGTTTATTATCAGTGTGGGCAGGTTTTTATTCCTTTAGCAGCCATCGATCACGCCCCATTTGATCAGTTGCTATTTCTCACTGTTAGTCCTCAGAAAGGCTGGAAACTTTTCTGTCCTGCAATGGGAGAAAAGATGGCAGTTCCAGCTCTGGCTACCAGGGACCACAGCAGCTCCATCCTGCACCAGGACTGCTGCACTCAGTGGTTCGTACCAATATTGGGGAAGTCTTTTCATTTCCTCTCTATCAGGGTTGGGTTCATTTACATAGAAGTGTTTCAAATCAGTGCTCAAATCAGGACTGGGTTGATTTACATAGAAGTGTTTCAAAAATCACTGGTCTCAATCCCATTTCTGTTTGTACTTTTGAGTGCCTGCTGAGCAGAAAGCTTTATTCTTATCAGTGGGAAACCATTAAAACATGAACTGCAATTAAATTTAGCCTTTACTTTCAATTCACTACCTCATCTGTATGCATTTAGGCAAACAGAGATACCTGCATTCATTCACAGTCTGGTTTTTCCAATTTTTTGCCATGTTAAACAATGTTAAGTGATCCCTTTGCTATTTGCTAAATGATAGTTTATTTTCCACTTGTGTCAAACTCCACTTGGACAACTGGAACTGAATAAGAATGCACGAATCAGCATTTCAAGCAGCTTTCTATCAATTACAAGCTCTTCATGTGTGCTAGGCAACAAAAATATTTTTATTAAAACATACTTTGCATTTCAATCTGATTTACAACACAAAAGAAGAACTACATGTGATCAATAAAATTGAATTGTTTGTTTCCAATGACTGGGGCCAAAACCTTGGAGATGTTAGAGGTGATTGAATGAAAATCAGGTGCAAGAAGATAATATCTGAGGCAGCAGAAAGAAAACCACTTCCCTGAACTGCTTTTGGCTTTTGTTCTCACCAAATTTGAATTAATTAATTTTTGAGCTTTATTACTGGATGAAACTGCTTTAAACAAAGTCTTCTTTCTGCAATTCCTGAAAACACCAGCTTTTAAAATGGGGCAGCCCTTCAGCAAGGTCAATGCAAGTGTTTAGGCAGGTTTTATCCATCCTTTCAGTGGGCTGAAGAATCAGAAAACTTCAGCAGTAAATGTCTTGCTTTAGCATTTTCATTTATTGTAAGCCTCTTAAATACATTAAATTAAGATCTTAATATAGATGGTGAGAATTTCCCACCTTATTTTCTAGTTTCAAATATCTGATTACTCTCAAGTCGTCCATTTTTATCAGCCACGCCTCCAATAAAGAATTCTTTGCAGGCAGAGCACAAATCAGCTCCCAGGACAAGAAAATTCACACCCACGGGTGGGCACAGGGAGTGTCCATCCACCACATCAGCCAGGGCAGCCACACCGGAGCCAAAAGGGGGCACAGAGGTGCAAATGCTCCTGAAAATTAAACATGTGAGAACTAAAGATTCAACACTGCCCTGATCTCTGCACACCTTGGTTCTTCAGCATCCCACAGGATGAGAGGGTTGTGTCTTCCCCTGGATCCCTGGCAGTGTCCAAGGCCAGGCTGGATGAGGCTTGGAGTAACCTGGGTCAGTGGAATGGAACCAGATGAGCTTTAAGTTCCTTTCCACCCAAACCATTCTGATTCCATGGGGCTGGATGGACACTGAGGACCAGGCAGCCCCTTACCTCACATCCAGCAGCCAGTTGGGATAGTGATCCAGCTTTTTGCACTTTAAAGGTGACAAAACCTCTCATCTCTTTCCAAGCTGCGGGTGGAGGTTGGAGAAACTTCAGTGTGTTGTTAACTCTAAGCAAAGGTGTTGAATTCAGATTGCCTTTTTACCAGATCACCGTGATCTACCAGAAAAATAATTTTCACCCACATAAAGGTATTTGAACTGCAACAAAAAATTAGGAAACAAGTTCCACTGAAGGCAGAGCCTTCCTTCAGACTGTGTTCCAGAAGTCACTGAAGGTCTGTACACAGCACTGGAGATGTGAAGAGTGACTTCAGGAATCAATGCTGATATTGGCTCCAAAGAGGAAATGGAGCCGACAGGGCAGCAAATTGATTTGGACATGAGTAATTACTTAAGTTATTAGTGTCCTTGTCTGTACCAGCACCTAAAGCAGAGATGACAGGGAGCTCAGGAGGAGCCTGCGAGCAGGACAGCCAGAGCAGGCACATCCTGGCACCACCTGACTGCCAAAGCACCCTCCCAGCTTAAATTCTGTGATGATCCTGTCTGTGCACATCCCTCCTTGCAGTGAACCCAGTGCCTGAGTGGTGTGGAGCAGCACCCCCTTACAAAGTGAAAACGGGATATGTTGGGAAAGTCATGAAGGATGTGATATGCAGAATGGAGGGGACAGACTTTGAGAGTCACAGAATGAGCATGGAGATGAAGGCAATAGGTACAAAATGCACAGGTGCAGGGGAGCAGCCTCCCAGCCAGGGCTTGCTCTTATTATATTTACAGAAAGCCCCCACACACCACAACCCCACTCTTCTGCAGTTTGGGCATCCCCCTGTGGGGCTGCACCACTGCTAATGCCACATACCTTGGGAACCAGTGTTGCCCAGGCACAGAAATTAATTGGTGATGAGTTTAGTGTCCCCTCCCCATGTTTATCCAGCCCCTGAGCCAGCAAGAGGGATCCTTTGGGCTTTGTGCCCAAAGCTCCACCAGCACAGCCTGCAGGTTGTGCCCTCACCAGAGCTCAGCAGGGCTGAGCAGGTTCCCCTGAATTTGGGGACACTGGGGTGCTGCTGAGGTGGCCACACTCCAAACACATCACTGAGAGCACAGAGCAGCCATCCCCAGCTCCACCTCAAAGGAATATTACATGGTGCAGGGAGAATGAGATCATCTAAATGCATCCATGCAGACAGAAGAGGAACAACAGAAAAACAACTCCAAACACAGGGTTCATCTTCAAAACATTGGCCAGGAGGCATTTGGTGGGAAATGTAGGCCAGATCCCACATGAGGGGCATGCATTTTTCATGACCATCCCCGTCCTTGATATTTCTAACCTTCAAACATAAGTAAAGAGGGGTTTCCCCTCCTCTCCTCCCACCAGCTGCAGCTTGGCCCTGCTGTAGACAGGAGCAGCTCACGGTGGGTGGAGCAGGAAAGGAGTCACCAAGGAGTCCCTCACTCTCTTAAAAGCCCAGCTTGATCCTAGAAAAAAAGCAGGAGGAATCTGAGTCCTCCTTGAAGTGGAAAAAACAGAAATAACACACGGCTTGAAGTAATAAAACACTGTTTAGAAATGAACAAGCGAGCAACCAGAGGAGGAATTGATCTTAAAAGATGTTTTTTTATTTGAATCCATCAAAAAGGAAACTCACCTCCTGCCCCAGCCTCAGAACCCAGCTGTGTGTTGGGCGGACAGTGCAGGAAACATCAATGAGAGGGTGTTTCTGGCTGCTTGTGTTTCGCCTCTATATTCACCACCCCGTTCTGAGCAGATGAGAAGGCAGAGGTAGGAAGCCTCAGGATTGAGAGATGCAAAAAAGGAACCCCCCAGTCCTGGTGGAAGACAGACAAATTTGTTTTGTTATGAGGATTACACCAGATAGAGGAGGACGCCAACAACAGCCTGCGGGCTAATCAGGGGAAGAGTCACCTCAGGCACACTCCTCCCCGTGCTCGCTGTGTCTCACAACTGCTGACACCTCTCAGAGAGGCTGTTTCACACTCCTGTCATTTGTTCAGTCCCAGAGAGCACGGCTGGAGCTGCCGCAGTCCCCTCCTGCCGCTGGAAGCCAGCGATGTCATTGTCACCCCCGGGCGGTGCTGCTGGCTGCCCAGCCCAGGTCTCCTCCTCCCCAAAGCGAGGTGAGTGGCTGAGGAATGAGGACTCCCCGAGGGGCTTTCAGGAAGGAGTTCACTCAAGTTCCCACCTGCAATGCAAAAAAGCAGCTCATAAAAAGCACATAAGCACACGGGGGTTTCCTTCTCCCCCACAAAGACTGAATAATGGCTGGTGAAGCACTTTCTGTCCCCTGAGCTTGCCCACATCCACGGCCTTGAGAACAAGGGCAGCATCCCAAGTGTCCCACACCAGCAGCACAGGCTGTGACCCTCAGCAGAGGATGAGCTCCCACCACAGCAACCCCCAGACCCTGCTCTGTGCCACAGCAACACCACAAGCCCCAGCACAAGCCCATGGAGGAGAAGTCTCACATTGATGCCAACTCTGTCTCACACAAGTTGTACCAAACCATGATCTGTGGGCTTTTCTGGGCCAAAGGATTCATCCTGGGGATGTGCAGTTGAGAGTCCCCCTGCAGCTGAGGGCAACCTGAGTGCAAAAGAAAACATTTCTTTAAGGAAGCACTGATCTTTCTGAATTTTGCAGGATAACTTATCCCCATTTCTGGGCAGGAGAGGGGGATCTCCTCTGTCTGAGTGCCAAAAAAGGCTGTGATCAGTGCCCTCTAAAGAGACACCTCCCGTTTACAAACCTGATTTTAACTGCATTTGAATTCCAGTACAGCAGCCCCCAGGCACCTGAACACGAGGTTCTCCATGCAGAATCATTTCAGCGTTCCTTCCCAGAGCTCTAACTCACAGATCTATTTCCCCACTCCCACACACGCCCCTGATGATGTGCATGAGCAGCACATCACTCCTTTGGCACAAACAGGTTTTTATGTTTGCCTCCTCCATCTGGGCCACATGCAAACTCCCTGCACGTGCCCAGGAGAGCTGCAGGATTGTTCTGTTCTCTGCTCCTGGCCCTACTCATGCAGCGATGGGAATCACAGTTAAGGCAGCTCTCCTGGGGCCTCAAGCACACAGAGGAAGAAATTTCCCTCACATCAGCTTGATATCAAAGGCCAAAGGATGGTGCTGCCATGCCTGGCTGCCAGCTGGGGGTTAAAGCCTCAAATTTGATGCTGAAGATCCTTTTGTGTGAAGATCTGGGCTAACACCAAGTTCTGACTTCATCACAACCCATGGCTGGGGACAGCCCAGGCACAACTTATCCCAATGCCCTCCAACTTCCCAGCTGTGTTGCGGCTTAGTAGTCTTCGTGCGGCCTGGGCTTAGGTGAAGACACGACTTTTACAAGCTGCGTGTGGAGCTTGGGTTAATTGACTGAGCCGACACTAATATGATGGATTCGTTAAAAAGCGTTTATTACTTGAAACACGGGGTTTAAGTACTCTTTGGATTTTGTTACGTCATAGGGGGTCTTACTAGCTTCTAGGGTTAGTGGAAAAGTACTGGTATGTAGAAGGAGTAGAGGGAGAGGGGCTCTGTTTTCTGATNATTTATGTTTGTCTCCTCCATCTGGGCCACAAGCAAACTCCCTGCACATGCCCAGGAGAGCTGAAGGAGTGTTTTGTTCCCTGATCCTGGCCCTACTCATGCAGCGATGGGAATCACAGTTAAGGCAGCTCTCCTGGGGCCTCAAGCACACAGAGGAAGAAATTTCCCTCACATCAGCTTGATATCAAAGGCCAAAGGATGGTGCTGCCATGCCTGGCTGCCAGCTGGGGGTTAAAGCCTCAAATTTGATGCTGAAGATCCTTTTGTGTGAAGATCTGGGCTAACANTTCTAGCGGAGGAGGTCTGGCTTATCTTGTTCTGTGACAATCCGATATCTTGCGCAACGCTTTTCCCTGTTTTAACCTCTGCTGCACAGCTGCCCCCTCCCTCAGGGCTGGACACCAGCAAAAGCTGTCAGGCAGGTGAGATTCCCGTTCCTTTGCAGGTGTTTTTTCTTTTGTAAACCACAAAAACCAAGTGAGTGACAAGGAGTAGGTGATACAGAAAAGCTTAAATCAGTAATGCCAACAAATGCCTCATATCAGCCAATATGCTGAGTGACAGCAGCCCTTTCACAGATCCTGATGTCTTAATTGCAGCTGCTCTGTGCCAGCAGCATTCAAACTTCCTCTCAGCCATGCCCACGAGCCAGCACTGAGGCACCAAAGGAAATTTGCTGTGAAAAATCTACAAGAAACCAGACCAGGGTCACGACAGACACAGGAATTGCAGCCTTGGAAGACGCAGAGCCAGAATTCCAAGTCCCTGAGTGCCCTGCTCAGTGAAGCCTTCACCAGGCTACGGGGCATTATACAGGAAAAATATGACTCTTATTTGCTGTATAAACAGACTGCAGTTGTGTTCATTACCCGGGCTTGCATCTCTGCTCAGCCGTGGCACATTAAATGCAAATAAAAGAGAAGGAGTTAAGCAGCATTTAGCCACACGTTGTGGGAAGCTTGTGCTGCTGAGGGGCTCACTGAGGCATTTCCCAGGAAGGGAGCCAGAGCTCCCTGACAGCCCCCCGTGCAAATTGCTAACTGCTTCTGCAAGGCTCGCAGGGCTTCTCCTCCTTTCCCTTTGTTCTGGGAGCTGTGAACAAAAGGCATGTGAATAACTACTTCCCACATTAGCAAACACGCCACAGAGCCGGTGCTGTCCACTGTTGTTCATGTTTTCTTATTTACAGCTGAAAAATTAAACAAGAATATTAGCTATTAGCAGTAGCCCTTAAAACATGCTGAACAAAGCTACTTTACAACATTTACAGCAGCAGAGGAACATGAGATTTTTAGAACCAGCTACCTGAAAGGCAGCAAAGTAATGCCAGGAGGTGGGAGCTGTGGTGCAGCAGACCTGGAGGAAGAGGATCTGAGATATGGATTAATCTCTGCCACAAAGGCAAAAAAAAAATTATAAAGTGGTGTTGGGGCATCCACAGCGAGTGACTGTGAACCCAGTGGTCCTCAGCACCTTTAACAACAAGGCAAAACATCTGGGCAGTGTGAGGCACCTGCAGCCTTTGCTGCTTTCCATCCCAGGTCTGGTTAAGGCTGGGGAGGATTTTGGGCTGATGATGGAGGTAGAGGCTGGACACTGCAGGTGTTCTTGATGTGACAGCTATAGAGTATTGCTACTCATCCAGGAGGACATCCTGCATTAATGGCTCCAAACTGGCAGAGAGAGGGTTAGATTGGGTATTGGGAGGGAATTGTTCCCTGTGAGGGTGGGCAGGCCCTGGCACAGGGTGCCCAGAGAAGCTCTGGTTGCCCCTGGATCCCTGCAAGTGTCCAAGGCCAGAGTGTCCAGCAGGACTCGAAAACAGAACAGAAAGACTTTCAAGTGCTTCTGCATCTTTTCTCTGTAGCCTGTGCTCATTCTATCCTGCAGTTATTTTTAATTATAATTCAGTCCAAAAATAATTTCTGAGACACTTCCCTGCTGCCACCATTCCCCAGCCTGTGTCCTGCTGGGGAGCAGCAGCAGCTGGCCCTGGAGCAGACCTGCCTGGCTCTCTGCAGGGACACTCACCCACCACCCCCATGCTGGCCAGGCTTCTTTCAAAAGCACAGTTATTCAAAGGAACATTTGGCTTTGCAGCAAACCTCCCTGAGGCACAGAGGCAGCGAGAGCATCCAGCAGCAGAGGCAAAGGGTGCACATTATTCCTCCTTATTTCATTTGTGCTTCAAGGGTCTGCATATTTGTCAGAAGCCTTTTCCCCTGCCCTCTTCTCCTGCCAGCTCTTTGATCAGCAGCCCAGAGCCCCTGGTGCTGAGGCAGAGCTGGGATGCCCAAGGCCAGCAGGGCTGGAGCAGCGTGGTGGCTCAAAGCCACCCTGGAAAATGGCACCTCCCCACACCCAGGGGAGAGCCCACCACATCCCCGTGCAGCAGGAAAGGTTTGCTAGCAGGGCACCCAGGCCAGGGACAAACCTGCCCCGCCACGGGCACAGGGACAGCGTGGCCAAGGCTCCCGTTTGCCTCTCAAGGGCTCTGCCTGAGACCAAAGAGAGAATTCGGATTAAAACTTTAAATATCCAGATTTTTAGATTCGGCAGCACCCTCCACTATTAGATTTAGGCTTCTCAGCTCTGAGGAAATAAGAATACTGTGGTACTCCACAATTTTTTTATTTTTAATATTAATTTCCCAGATTATTATGGAATCAGGAAGATTTGCTTTCAAATGCTAATTTTTTTTTCCTTTATTTTTTCTGAAAGCACAATCCTCTGAGCTGGCTGGCTCTGACTGTTTGAAGGCTTTGTTTTAAAATTAAACTTCCCTTCACAGAAATTTCAATAGCTACAATATTTCCATGGCTTAGGTGAGCCAAGAGCAAAGACAACCTCAAAGACCTGTAGCAACCCAGCTAAGCTGGGCTTTGCTTTGTGCACCCAAGGAGGCAAGAAATAGCCTGGAACTAAACTCAGGGAATGGAAAGCAGGATGGTTGTGTCTGACAGTGCTAAAAAATGCAAAGGCACCAGGAGGGCACCTCCTGCATAACTCATCTGCCTTCGAGCAGCAGCTCAGGAAGAGAAGCTGCACAGAACTGGGGCCAGAAGTGAAGCCAGCTCACTGAAGCAGCCAAAAAAAAGGCAGGTTGGGAAAAAAAAAAAAAAAAAATTGAGTAGAGTCACGTATCCCAACGTATTTTCCTCTCTTATCCAGTAACAAAGGGATCATTTGGGAGGGTGACCAAGGTCCTTTCTACATGGCAGTTCTCCCAGCACACAATTCACACATCCAGCAATATTCTCAGATTTAATTTTTCCCTCGGGCAGTTTAACCCCTTGCAGAGGCACCTGTAGGTTCTGGGATAACGTCTGCTCTACCCAAAGGAAGATGGTGGAAAACTAAAATTGCACCAGCTGCTCTAGAGGGAGGGTGGTCCGTGGGTGGGAGCTGAGTCCCAGCTGTGGGAAACTGGGCTGTATGTGTGCAACCTTCACCAAATCATTCCCTTTTTCTTTATCCCATCCACTGCCTGTAAAGGGTCTGTCTTGGGTTGCAATGCAAGATGTAACCAGCAGTGTGTATTCTATCACCAGCTGTTAAACCAGCTGGGGCAGGGTTCTTTATCCCTTGCAGGGCCCATCCTCCCTCCAGGGGATATCTGCTGTCCATGGGCCATCCAGGCTCACTGCAGGGCTGATACAATCCCATCATCCCACTGGGAGATGCTCCACCCAGGGGGAGGAGCCCAGCATTCCCACCTGGATCAAAGCTGGCATTCAGAACAGCAGCACAGCCTGTGTGCACTGGATTCCCAGAGGGAGACCAGACCCAGCTCAGCCCCACTGGACCTTCAGAGGAAACTCCACCCTTCTCCAGGATCATTGCTCCAACAGACCCACATCTGTCACTGCAGGAGGANTTTTTGGGGGTGGGGGGTTTGTACTACTACATTTTTATTTTTGATATTCCTAGTAAAGAACTGTTATTCCTATTTCCATATCTTTGCCTGAAAGCCCCTTATTTCAAAATTATAATAATTCAGAGGGAGGGGGTTTACATTCTCCATTCCAAGGGAGGCTCTGGCTTTCCCTGGCAGACACCTGTCCTTCCAAATCAAGACAGGCAGATAATCACATTTACCTACCATGGTTTTTGTGAGCTTGAAGACACAAAAAGCAGTGAGGAAATCACGTTCGAGCATTCAGAGATACCTCAGAGCCACAGATCCCACTAAACAGTTTTTTAAAAGCCGAGCTGTGCTGAAACCTGTCATCAGCAAAAAGACTGGGCTCAGCAATGCCCAACCCCAACTCCCAGACAAACACACAGGGACACTGTTCTGTGATTCAGAAATGCTGAGAGCATCTGCCAGTGAGCTTCCAAAACAGCCCAGAGTGTTTGGAGTCACTGTAGTGTTGTTTACTCAAAGACACACAGACAACTTAAAGAACAGGCTGTACAAGGCCCATAAGCCACACTTCTACCCTTTTCTTGCTACTCTTCACAAAATGAACTCAAAAAGCCTCATTTCTTTTTGCCCTTGGCACAGTCCCTCCAGATTTATTTTACTGCCCAGTAAAGTGCAGCAAGTCCTTTTTTTTTTACTGGGTTTGCAGTCAGTGGACACCCAGAATCAACAAGCACCATTTTATTTATGTTTTTAATACTGGCCAGTAACTCCAAGGAGCTAGATGGTGCTGCAGGGAAATCCCACAGAACATCTATTTTTACTCCAGGGACTGATGGAGCCTTTTCCTCTCAAAGCCCCCCTGCAACCCTGACACAGAGCAGGCTGCAGCATGAACCAGCTGACTTCTGGCCCCATTTCTAGTAGGATGAGCACCAAGGAGGATTTGGGGGTTCCCATACCTTGTGCACCCCTCCTGCTGCCAGGCAGAGGAAGGGGAAGGCATTTATTAACTGTGCATGTCTCACAGATAATAAATAAGCAAATAATAAATAGGCAAATGTGGATCCTAGCACTGACAACTTGGCAGCTTACACCAGCTCAGTGCCTGGCATGGGGAAGAAATAATTTATATTTAAAAGAAATAAGTTTTCTTCTGCCGTCAGTTCAATAGAAATCCATTGTACAGAACCCATAATTACAAGTATGGGGTCATCATAAGTCAATTTGTTTCCTTTTTTCCTCCTTCCCAGTGGAGCTTTGAGGGAGGGCATATTTCTCTAAAGAACCCAGAGCATTTCAGTGACACTTGCCCCATTACATGAAATAAAGCACACCCCCTCACTTTCTACAGCCCTGCATGGAGCCCAAAGCCTGCACTAGAGTCAATTCACAGATCAGGAATAACTCCTAATGGAGACAGCATGACAAAATTCACTTAATATTCTCCTTGGATTCTAAATAATAATATTGTCAACTAAATGAAAAGCAAGCATTCATCTGTATGTAAAAACAGTTGGTTATATCAGGCCTATTTATGTCTGCTCTGCCTTCCAGCTACAAAGATTTATGACTGAACACCCAAGGGACCTCTATATATCTATCCAAATTCATGCATTTTTTTCATTAACCTGTGTACTGGCATCTTGTACAACTTGGCACAAAACAATAATATAGATTCTTTTCCTTTATATTTAGGCGCAGGAAGAAAAAGTTCCTGCCAATAACAGCAATAATGAATAAACTCTCTCTGGGCTGGTTTGTCCCACATAAATGCAGGTCTGTATTTAAATGTACACAGATATGGTGAGTAAATGTCCACAGACATTATGGACACAGGTGTCTGTACACACACACACACACAGGGGGGTTCTGCTCCTCCCTCTGCCTGTTCTTTTCCATCTCCCATTGCAATTCTACCCCAGCCTTCCCACCTTCTTGCAATGCCAGACTTGTTCTTTCAGTATCTCCCTGGTGACAGGACAGAAACAGCTGCAATAAGTTACTCAGTGGGCCTTTTTTTTTTCCCCCCCATTAAATACATTTTTAAAAGTGAAAGTTTGAAAGACAGGAGTGTGTTTGTATAGAGGCAGAACAACCACCTTTATAACCCCTGGAAAATTACTGCTGGGTGAAGGAGGTGAAAATCTGGAGGATATGGAACAAAACCCAGCTGCTGTTCAGACTAAAGATACCAAAGTTTCTTAGCCTGACCATTTGGGGGTTTTTCCTAATTTTTTTTTGGTCAGGCTGACTATAGAATTTCGTTTGTTTAAGTTTTCAGCCCTCCAAAAAGAGACTTCACCTCTCACATCCCTGGCAGCTGCCTGAGCCCCAAGGAAGAGAGTGGTCCCAATCCTGTTTTGTATTTTGGTGATGAGGAGGGCAAGACTCAGGTGCAGGAGGGGCTGAGCTGGCTGCTGCAGGGATTCTGGAGCCATCAGGAATCTCTACAAGGGAAAAGGATGGGACAGAATTAACCCTCTGCTCCCAGCACCATCAAGTCACTGCAATTCCACCTCTAGAAAATGCCACTTTTCTGCCAAAGCTGATTGTTGAGGTGTCAGCAAAGCAACCAGGATCCCCACAGCAGCAAATGCCTCCTGCAGCCCCAGGACTTCCCTGCTTCATCCTAAATCTGCCCATCACAACCAGCCACTGCCACTTGCCCCATCCCTGCTCCTTGCTGGCACCTCTCAGACACAGCTGAGGTGCTGCAGGGAAATTTCTACTCCATGCAGGATTTTTTTTTTGTGATGGAAACTGAGCATTCTGCCTTCCCTTGCAGGAGGTTGGCAGAACAGTCAGCATTTTGAAGGCATTGAGGAACAGGAATCCAGGAGATGTCTGTAATTCAGATCCTCGTGTGTATCAAATTCTGGTAAAGTTCAGCTTTTCTACTTAAGAGGGAAAAAAAAAAAAAAAAAATCCTCCCCTGGAGAGCCTCATTCTTGTTTCCTTTCCACTAAGAAGTGCTAATGTTTGTCCTTTGAGGCTTGGCAGGGAGGCAGGCAGGAGAGGCTGAGGTTTTTGTATCCCAGCCATCCTCAGAGCTGGACTTCCACCCACCACAAATGCTCGGGGAGTGCTGCTGCTGAGGTAGCATTACCCAATTACTGTCACCCAGACCAGTCCCTCCCCTCCCCAGCAGCAGGCAGGAGGCATCACACCTGCCTGAAGCACTCGGCACGGAGGTGACAGGCTTCTTCCCCACCCCCTGCCTCCTCCAAGGCAGAACTGAGCCCCTTCAGTGAGCAGTGAAACAAATACAGGGGCTGGGTGGGAAAGCCCAAGTGAAAATCTTTGTGGTTTTATACTCAAGTACTGTATTCTTTATGTTTAATAACACAGGCTGAGGCACAGCAATCTGGCTCAAGACCTTCCCAGGTGTAGCTGTGGCTACACAGCACTTGCTCTCAGGCCTGAAAATTTCAGAGTACCTTCAAATTTTTTTCTAAAAGTGGCTCTTCAGGTACAACTTTCAGCTGAGCTTCATCCCATGCTCCATGGGTGCAGCTCCATGGGTGCAACTCCATGGGTGCAGCCCATCTCCAACCTGCTAGCTGCAGGGGAGTGAAGATGGGAACCAGCATCTGGATTTGAGAGCAGAACAGGATCAGACAATTAGGATGGGCCACTCAGCTGGCCAGGAAAATCTTCCCACCCTTGGAGTTTCCCAAGACTCTTGCTACAGGATTCAGGCCCTGACCTGCCATCTGTGCCTTTGAGAAATGTCCCTAGGACCCACATCAGGGTGTTGGATATTTTAATGGATCCAAGCAGCTCCCACAGAGGCTGTCCCAGGTTAAAGAGCAGCATGGAGGAGCCTCACTTTTATTCTACCCAACCCTCATCTTCCTGTGGGGAAGGTTTTGGTCCAGACCTCGTCCAATAAACAGCTCAGCAATCAGCAGGACATGGCAGTGCTTTATCCTCTGATAATGAGGCTATTGCCCAGAGGGTCTGGGAACCCATTTCAGTCCTGAAAATTATATATTACTTCTTTCCTTGCTAGAATTTCCCGCTCTGCAGGCTGTCATGGCTCTATACCCCATCCATCATGGAATATGGTATTGTGTACACTGACTCTCAGAGACAAAATTTGGACCTCCAGGGGAAACTTCATCCTGAAATTTAAATATTCCTTACACAGCAAACCTGCACCTGTGCTGCCCTGGGCTAGGCTGACTCAGATCTGCTCTGTGAGGAGAACCCCTCCTTTGTCCCTGGGACAGCTGTGAAAAGTCAACACTGGAGTGCCTCCAGCAGCCAGCACAGGGTGTCAAAGTGTGCAGCAGCAGGATGACAACATTCCACCCTGGAGGGAGCTGGGCTGTCCATCCCAGGGTGGCTCCTGACTTCATGGATCCCTCTCTCTCCCCAAGGAGAAGACAGGGAGCCTCTGCTTTTGTCCCTGACTCTGGTCCTGACACCACAGGCAAAAAAAACCCACAACATCCCTGTTTGCTGCACTTTGTGCAGTCACTCACTGGGATCCTGAGCCATGAGGATGAGAGGAGTCCCCTTTCCCTGCAGGCAGCCTGACACCAGGGACCCATCTCACTTTCAGCTCAGGGCAGGCTTTGCTGAGCTCTGCTGTCAGCACAGGGAGTGCTCACTCCCAGGAGATCCCAGGGTGGAGAATGCAGCCAGTGGAGCATTGCTCAGCAGGATTCCCTCTCAGAAGCAGAGCCAAGGGCAGCACCATTCCCCACTGCTCAGGAGAAGCCGGCCCTGTGCCTCAGAGGCTCTCACCAGTGGGGAGGGGAAGGACCCAGCACAGGAGGGGCACAGAGAAGTGTCCTCATCCAACAAAACACGGGGTCAACATTCCACCAGTCACATCTGCAGCCTTCCTGGCTGCTCCTCACGTACAAAACACCTCCGAGGCTTGGTAAGAAATGTGCCACGCTCCTCTCTGGTGCAGCTTCCCAGGTACACTGAGAACACTGGTTTTCATGACTGAATGGATGGAAGAGTTGCAGAACGTGATGTCAGCTTGCTAAGAACCTTCTCCCAGAGTTACACACGCAATTATTTGCTCTACAAAAAAAAAATCAAAGGTGATCCATCAATTACTGTCTTTTTACCCTACCTATTTTTATATTATTTTGTACTTTTAAAGTGTTATATGTATTAACTAAACAGAATTTACAGCACACACATTGATTTTCCATTAATCTTGCTTTGGCTGAGTCTGAAAAACGTCAAACTATTTTTTTTTCTGCCACAACTCAAGCATATGCCACCATTTGCAGCACAACTGAGCTCTTTGTAGCACACTTGCTGGCCACCAGTGGCTCCCAAACCCATAGCAAAAGAGGTTTTGAATATTTGATATCCAACAAGGCCGGGTTGGATGGGGTGAATGGATCCCTGCTCATGGCAAACGGGTTGGAACGAGATAATATTTAAAGTCCCTTCAGATCCAAACCATTCTATGGTATGTGGCTATATCCATAGAAAACTCTGGAAATGCACCTTAAAAACCAGATTTGTCAAATGCAGACACATAAGCACTGTCGTCTCTATGCACCCTCTCAAGGGAGAACAACATTTTGGGTGGGGAGTAAAAGGCAGGGATGACAAGGAGGGGCCTGGCTTTCTCCTGGGCAGTTCTGGCCATGCAGAGCTGGGCTGTCACACACACACAGGGAACAGGGGTTCATCCAGCCCCATGGGAAGAGGCCACCCCTGGGCTGTGGGACAGCCTCCACAGCCCCACAGAAATGCTCTGCACCTCCCATACCATCACAATAAACTGTCCCTCCCCTCACCAGCCACTCAGAGGTTTCCAGATAAAAAGCCATTAATGCTGGTTAATGCATAATTAAACTCATGATTTTCACGCACGGGCACTAACACCTACAGACTTTTAAATGGCCAGAGACAAAAGTGACAGAGACAACACAAAAACCTGCTGCTCCTGAAGCTTCCCAAAGTTCCCTGCTTCATCCCCAGTGCCATCAGACAGCCTGGGACACAGCTGTGCCCCTACAGACAGGAGATGCCTTGGGGACAATGCAGCGCCAGGGGCTGGGGTCAGCCTGAACACGCTCTCAGTGACCTCCCAAGGCCTGCTCTGGGTAACACAGGGATGTTTCAGTCCCTGGGCAGGGGTTATTCTCCTCACAGGAGTGCTGTGGGCCTGCTCTGGGTAACACAGGGATGTTTCAGTCCCTGCTGAGCAGGACTGGCACAGACAAAACCTTGCTGCCCTCATCCCACCCCAGCAGGGAGGAGGATCAGGGTGCACAAGAAGTTGGAAGGGGACCCTTGGGACCAAAGGGACATCCCATATCACATGGCATCATGCTCAGCATGTAAAGCTGGGGAGAAGCAGGAAAAGGGAACTCTTGGAATGCTGGTATTTGTCCTGCCAAGTCCACATCAGCTGTGGCAGAGCCATGCTGCCCGGGGTGTGGCTGAACACCGGCCTGCTCATGGAAAGTGGGGTGGGGAATTCATTCCTGCTGGCTTTGTCGGTGTGCACAGCTTTTGCCTTCCCTCTCATGCTGTCTTTATCTCAGCCCACGAGGGTTTTTTCACTTTTGCCCTCCCAGTTCTTCTCTCCCCCATCCCATCAGAAAGAAGTGGGGGAAAAAGCTGAGGGACAGCTGAGCTTCTGACTGGGGTTTGATCACAACCGTGATTTAATAGTGAGTGAGGCTGAAAAAGAATTGCAGCAGCCACCAAACACTTTTCCTTTCTTTTTCAAATTACAATTATTCTGCCCGTTGGTTTCCTGGTGTTCAATGTGCTGCCCCAGGCGAGGTTTGCATCCAGCCCTGAAATGGTCCCTCACCAAGTCCCACCTGAGCAAGCCCAGCAGGGAGGGGACTGAGGGGGCACCTGAGCTCCCTCCACGCCCCAGCAGTGACATTCCAGCCTGAGGAGATCAGCGAGGCTGCAGGTGCCAACCATCCCTGCCCACACTGACAATCCCACAGCAGTGGGTCCAGTGATTACCCTGCCCTGCAGAGAGCTGCAGGCACACCTCCACAACGGCACAGGTGGATATTAAGTGCTCTGCCTTGCACTCCTACTGCTCCACACCCTCATTAGGACGAATGGGGGACTGGGAGAAAGTCAGAGAAGGTTGTGTCTTTTCGCTCCCCTGTGTGCTGGAGATTAATTTAGAACACATTAATTACATTTGGATGTGCCTGAAAGCCGGCAGAGCAGTGAGCAAGAGTCCTGGAGGTAATTACTGCAACAAGAAAGTTATTTTGGCTGAGTTTTCTTTGCAGAGTGGGGTAAAGCAGGAGATGGGAAAAGGGGCAGAGCACAGAGCATCCCTCCTGGGCACTGCAGCACTGGCAGCTCACCAGCACCGTGGGGTTCAGCTGCTGCAGGACAGGGGCCCTGCCAGCCCAGAGCAGTGACCCTGTAGGGCTGGCAGGAGTGAGCTGACCCATCCAGCCCAGAGCAGTGACCCTGGAGGGCTGGCAGGAGTGAGCTGACCCATCCAGCCCAGAGCAGTGACCCTGGAGGGCTGGCAGGAGTGAACAGACCCATCCAGCCCAGAGCAGTGACCCTGGAGGGCTGGCAGCAGTGAGCTGAAGATGCCCAAGGCACTCAAGTACAGGAATGTCCTTCTTGGTCTCAGATCTCTATCCCTCATACAACTGTTCTCCTTATCCCCTCATCCCTGCTGCCTCTTCTCNGAGGGCTGGAAGGAGTGAGCTGACCCAGCCAGCCCAGAGCAGTGACCCTGGAGGGCTGGAAGGAGTGAACTGTCCCAGCCAGCCCAGAGCAGTGACCCTGGAGGGCTGGCAGGAGTGAACAGACCCATCCAGCCCAGAGCAGTGACCCTGGAGGGCTGGCAGCAGTGAGCTGAAGATGCCCAAGGCACTCAAGTACAGGAATGTCCTTCTTGGTCTCAGATCTCTATCCCTCATACAACTGTTCTCCTTATCCCCTCATCCCTGCTGCCTCTTCTCTTTCTAAGAACTCTGACATCAAGAAATCCTGGTGAAAAACATTCTCAAAGCCAGAGGAGGCTAAAGATGGGACTAGGTCAAGTCTGTGCCCCATTTCAGAGCACTTCACCTTCATCCATCTCCCCCATCGCTTCTCACATACACCCAGCCCTCAAACACTTGTCTTGGAGCAGAGACATTTGACAGGAGAATGAACTAGATTTTGTCTGTATCACTCAGGTGTTTTTCCCCTACACACCTCCAGCAGTCATCTCACAGGCCTGGTGCATTAGGGGAAAATAAACAAAAAAAAAGGAATGTCTGCTCTCACCACATCCAGAGAATCAACAAAAGTGGAGTTTTAGACCTGAGGAAATGCCCTCTGTACCACTGCAGCAGCTCCAGAAGTGGGGTGGAAATTTGGGGTTGAGGTATTTTGTGCAAATGTTCCAAAGCAGGGAATATTTTGGAGGAAATAAAAATTTCCTTTGCCCTATCCACCATGTGAGGAATCTGCTCTTCAGGCAGGAACACTTTGTGCTCAGCACCTACTTAGTCCCTTCCTGAGCTGCTCCAGTTTTCCCAAAATTCTCTTAAATTTCGTACAAAAGAAAAAGTGCGAACTCTCTCCCCCATTTTTTGACCTACATTCATTTATCAAATTGTGGCTAAAAATAGCACAAACCATGCAGAAATGTTTTAAACTGTTGGGGATTTTTTTTTTTTGCGCTTTCTCTCTTTAACCATCTATTTAAAGGCTGCTCTAGCACTTTTCAAAACACAACAAACGAGGGGGACGTGGTGGGTGGAAGGGAACGTTGCCATCCCATCATCAGTGGGGCCACAGATGCTCCTCCAGCTCAGAGACAGAGCCCCAGGAGGAATGGGATCAGCAGAACTCCTGCTCATAGCCCTGAGGCTGCTCTGTGGTGAACACCTGCAGTTTGGAAGGGCTCAGGTTTGGTTTAGGAGCTGGCCCTGCCTCACTCCTGGTGCAGCTTGGGCAGAACCAGCCCTGCAGCCCTGCCCCAGGGGCAGAACTCATGGAGAGCTCACTCCTGGAGACCTTGGCCAAGCAGCAGCTCTCCCTCGCTGTCCTGGAGCACAGACATCCTGTGGCCAGTGATGGGAGGCAGGAATGCCTCAGGTCACAGAGCAAAGCTGCCCTCAGCCCCAAAAACTTCACAGCACCTCCCCAGCCTGCCCACCTCCATGGTGAAACACCTTTCCCAGCATGGAAAGGAATGTAAACAGCTTTTCCCCCATGCTTAGTGAACTTAGAGATGAAGCCTTTGTGAGCATTTGTCTGGAAAAAACCCATTTGGATTTTAGAGGAAGGAGGAACGTTTTCTGGTGGCTGCCCAGCTGCAGGAGGCCAACCCACAGCACGTTTGCAACCTGGGAATGACACAGCCTGCCAACCGTTTTCTGACTGCAGGAACCTCTATTATTTCCACACAGGAAATTGGTATTCCAGGGAAAGCAGGAGCAGGAGGATTGCCACCTGCCCTTGCCCAAGGAAGAAAAACCAGTGAGTTTTGGCCAAAGGCTGGAGAGAAATATTGAACAAGTGGGTTAAAAACAAGGAATTTCCATGGAAATAATTACAGACAGATGCACTTCTGAGCAAAGCAGCTGCTGAGCTGAGGCAGAGGAGCTCTGGTTAGCCCATTACTGCTCTCCCAGCTCCTCTCACTCCTTACTTTGCAGTTGTTTTTGCAGCTGGTGGCAGGGCACAGGAGGAGGATGTCACCTGTAACGGGGCCTGCAGGAGCAGTGAAGGCTGGAATGATCTCACCCTTGTCGTGCAGCAAAGTGCTGAGTGCTCCTGTCATCACAGCTGTGCAGAGGGGACTTGTGACCTTTCTGTTTCACTCTCCCGGCCACTCCTCCAGCTCTCCATCTTCCTCCAGAGCTGTGGGCTGGTCCAGAGGCACAGAGGGGACCTGCCAGCCTGAGAGAAGGAAGGATCTTGCCCTGGCATTGAGCACAGTCCTCCAGGCAGGTGAAGCATTGGGCTGTACCTCCATGCAGCCATAAAAACCCGCAGCAGTTTCACCACAAAGCAGCTCAGCATCCCAGTGAGGAGCACCAGCACCTCCCCTGAAGCCCCAAACCCACAGTACAGAGTGGTTTTAGTCTTGCTGCACACTGGGTTTGATCACAAACACCACAGCTCGGTCCTGCCCATCAAACCTTCATTTCCCTCCTCTCCAAGCTTTCTCCAGGCTGGCCAGAGCAGCAGGAAGCCATAGATTTGGTAACTGATCATCAGTCCAGCATAGGAGAGGGGAAATTAAAGTGGATTTCAGTGTCAGCTTTAGGCTGATACCAGCAGCTGTGGGTGCCCCTCAGAACAAGCAGGGCTGACACTGGGGGAGAGCCATCCCTGGGAGCAGAGGAGAGGGGCTGAGCTGCAGCAGCCCAAATGCCTGCCCAGGGACCATGCCCAGCCCTTCCTTCCCCCTCAGCCTGACCAAGCCCTGTCCAAGCAGCAAGCCTGAACCTCCTCCTGCAGGTCCCAGCCCAGCGCTCCCAGTGCCCACAGCTATTCCTCTGCAGCCTGAGCCTCGTGCACTCACCCTGGAGTTCAAACCAGGTGCTGTCAGGTGCCAGGACAAAACTGGGGGGGACTGGAGCACCCTGCCAGAGCAGTCTCCTGCATATTATTATAATATTTATTTAAGGAAACCAACCCTCTCACTTCTCAGCAGGCAGCATCTCATTAAAGGTGTTGGGTTACTGGCTGCACCAAGCAGCTGCTGAAGTGTTAGAGCTTCTTGTCACCTTATTACAGTCTCCTGCCAGCTGCTTCCAGCACTCCTGCCCTCCCCTCCATTCAGCCTTATTTTTGCACTCCATCTTTCCCCAGTTCTTGCACCCCTCCCTCCGTGCCCCATCAGTAGCTGTGCTGCAGAGCACACCACAGGCAGCCTCTCCTGCCTTAAATCCCTGCCAGCAGCTGGGAGCAGAGTGGGATCTTGCTTTGAGACCTGAAAACCAGCTCCTAAATCTTGCAGCAGCCTGGCACAACCAACCCCTCAGCCTTCAGGGGCTGGGAACAGCAGAAAGAAGATATGGTGGGGAGAACTGAGTGAAAACATTTCTTCACTCTGGACAACTTCCAGCTCCCACAGAGCGTGGTCTGCACAGCAACAGCAGGTTTTGCTCACCTGGAAATGGTCCTGAGGGCACTGGCAATTTCCAGGGTTGTGGCATTAACACATAGACCTTGTAACAACCCCTTCCCCCTGCACAAAGCCCCAGCACATCCTCCCTGCTCAAGCTCTGCACTGACATTTCACTGCTCATCTGTCCATGCTGCAAATAAGACAATTTCAGGGAGAAATGAGATCAGCCCTTCCATTAATGAAAAGCATTAGGCACGAATACAATTACACAAAAGCTGACCCATCTGCAGACAGAGTGTCAAGAATCAGCAAGAAGAGGCTGCTCTGGCAAGGAAGATGAGCCAGGAGCTCAGTCCCAGGGCAGGGAGAGCCAATTTTGGGGGCAGCCCTGAAGTCAGAGCTGAGGAGCAAGGCCAGGTAAGGCACCCACACAGCCCAACAAGAGAAAGGAGAAAACTGAGCTCAAATACACCTCCTGACTGAGGGCTGAAGGTGGGTGGCTCACCTGGCCCCAGGTGAGGCTGCTCAGGCTGTTAGAGCTTGGAAAGGTTTGCAGACCTCCAGGAAAGTTCTCCTTCACAGTCCTGGGGCTTGGCCAGAGTGCCAGAGCCACCACCACAGCAGGCTCCAGGACAACATTGAGCTCCTCTTACACTTTGAGACTTCCTGTGCTTGATCCCTGTGGTTAATTGCACCCTACTCTCACTAATTACTCTACAAAACCTCAGACTGTGTAATGATCAGTGCATTCCCTGAATGAGCTGTCCCCAGAGCCCTGCCTGGGTAGGAACAGGTCACTCTGCTGCTCCTCAGCCACTGCTGTCCACCCAGAGCCACCAGGGTGTCCCAGTGTGACCAGTCCAGCATGGGGGGAGCAGAGTGAAGACCCCCATCCACCCTTCACCGTGGCCATAAATCCTGATTGAAACCCCCTCCTTCAGCTGAAACCCCACACTGCTGAGCCCTCTCTCCTCTGGATCCTCAGCAGGTCTGTCCTCGTGCTGATCACTTCCACTTGTGCCAAATTTCATGCCTTTCTATTTCTCCTCTCCTTCATTTTCTGGGTCCCATGAAACTAATCCATAATAAGCAGCTGTTGTTTTTCAGGCTGTGCATTTGCAACAGAAACAATCCAAACTCTTCCTTCCTCCTACTCTGCCTCCTTTTCCTCAGAAAAGGAATAAATAAAAGTAAAAAAAATAATAAAATCCTCCCAGAACAAAACAGGAATGGGAATGGCAGGTTTCAGGCAGAGCCAGATAAACCACCCCAGTTTCTCTGGGCTGGGAAATGGGACAGAAGGGGGATCAGGCTGGGGTTCCCACCAACCACCCTCACAATGATTCTGCAGCTCTTTACAACAGTATGAGAACGTGAGGATTTGTGCTTGGAGAATTGCTTCCATTAAAACCCTTTGGGTGCTTTTAAGGGCTCTAATTCATTAACCTTCCTTTGGCTGAGAACAGCTAATGGATATCCAGAAATGCAAAAAGCAATTAGACAAATTCATGGGGAAAAATGCCTATCAACATTATTAACCACAGCCCCTCAAGAAAGTGCCTGGGCTGCAGGCAGGGAGGGCTGCTGTGGGCTGGGGAGGTGCAGCTGCTCTTTTCCCTGAATTCTCCCCATTCCCTTGGCTGCTGGTGGAGATGAGGCTGCTGGGGCAGGCAGACCTTTGCTCTGGCAGGTAATCACTGTCCCCAAATTAATCTTTATTGGTGGCAAAGCCCAAGGATGGGTGACCTTTTAGAGGCCTCACTCTATACAGGAAATATTCAAGTTTTCATTTGGCCACGAGGCAGCTCCTGTGGAGAGTGAGCCTTGTCAGGGAAGGTCACCTTTGGGGTGGCTGGTGCAGCTCAGCAAAGCACAGCCTCACATGGGCACCACATGTGCTCAGCCAGACACAGCTGGGACAGACACCTCACACTGGGCATCCTCCTTCATCCCAAAGAAATTCCCACCCACAAGGACACGGCAACGTGGGAATGGGATGAGCTGAAAGCTCTGGGATGGTGCAGGTAGTGGTGACAGCACTGATCCTGTCTGAGTGAGCCCTCTCCAAAGAGCAGTTCATTCCTGGAAAAGGGGACAAATGAGAGATGACAGATGTGAACATGACCCCTCAGCCCTGACCCAGGGGACGAGACAGGATCAGGTCTGGATGGATCCTCTGTTTTTCTAGGAAAGAAGGAACCACCTGCTGCACCTGCTCTGCCTGGGACCTGGGCTATGCCAAGATGGAAAATTGGGATTTCTAGGGTCCTTCATGAGCTTTTTCCGAAGCTTGTCTGCATGAGATGATCCCCAGGGAGACCAAGTTATTATTAAACCAGAGTGTGGCCCCTTTCTTTCAGGATGCCCAGAGTGGTTCCAGCTGGTTTTGTGGTGCTGCATGGACGTGGAGACCACCACACACCCAGCAGGGAACCAGTTCCTTCAGCTCTCAGACAGGGACAAACAGAGAAAACCTAAAAGGACACACAAACTAGAGGTAACAGCTATCAGCAGCCTTTAACAAACACCTTAGGGCTGCAGGGGGGTGTGTTTCCCAGGTTTAACATGCTGTGTACACAGTGTGCTGTCAGCCCTCTCCTCTGGCAGTCAGGGCAGAGTTGAGGGCATGGCAAACTCAGAAGTGGGAGCCATGGAAGCTCCACCTTTAGCCAGTGAGGGATGGAGAGCCCAGTTAAGGGTTCTGGCTGGCACCCCAAATTTGTCATCTCCCTTACACAGTGGGGACAGATTCCTGCCAGCCTGGGCTGCCTGATCCAGCTTCCCTGGGGAGGAGCTGGCTGGATCCCTCCTGAGACTCCTTCACTCCATGTTTCTGTACATTTCCTAGCAGTTTTCAGGTGGAAATAGGAGATATTCAGCTGTTTGCTCCAGAAGGTGAACAGAGCAGCAGACACTCGTGGATGTGGGTGAGAAACCACAGCACTGGCTACCCCAGAGGACGATCTGCAGGTTGCTGGAAGCTTGTCAAGAGACCCTGATCTCTGCCAAAGAGTTTCTGGGGAAAGCACAATGATTTCCAGCTGGGAAAGAATTGCCCAAGTCCTTCAGAGAGTGACATCCCTGCAATGCCTGAGGGAGAGCTGGGTAATCCTGCCAGGGGGGCTGAAGGCCACCAAGGCTGGGGCTGCAGGAGGGTCTTGTGTGTGACAGGGACAAGACTGTGAGGTCATGGAGGGATCTGTGGGATCATGGAGGGAAGGCTGCAAGGAAGGAGCTGCCCCTGACAGATGCTCAGGTGGAGGAGTGGGACTGGGGGGAGATGCTGAGCTGCAGCAGGTCCATGGAGGCCGTGCCAGATGTGTCCCCAGGAGCCACAGCTGGATGGAGGCTTTGACTCAGCAGCTCTGCCCCAGCTGCCTGGATCTGCTGGAGCTCAAGGAGAGAGATGTTCACTTTCTCCTCCTGGCTGCTGCCTGGGCAGGTTTGCAGGGAGCAAAGGTCTTGAAGAGGAAGAGGAGGAGGTCTGATTACAGTCAAAAAAAAAACCCAGAGTGCATTGAGGGGCATTTCTGAAAGTGCTCTTGTCATTATTTAGCAGATGCAGAAGAAATTATATCAAAGAGACTGAAAGCTCAAATTAAAACAGACTTTGATGTCAAAATGGATTTTTACAGTTGTAACAATGAGGCTCTTGGGGAAGTGCTACATGGCAGTGTCAGGCTGTGCTGGCCCTTCCCTGGACAGGACCTGTGGCCCCAGCAGGAGTCCTGCTCCCACCCCTGCCCAGCTCAGGAGGGCAGGGACAGGGGCACAGTGCTGCTGCTGCTGCAAAGGGCTCCAGCTTTGCTCAGAGCTCACTGTCAAAGCTCTGCACAGGGTGGCTCAGCTATATCATATCTTCGTTTTTGTTTTCCCCTCTTCCTTCCCCCTTCCTCACCTTACATCTCCTCATATCATATCAAATCTATCATATCATCATATCATATCATATCATATCATATCATATCATATCATCCTTTTCCCTGTTTCTTATAAAAATGCAAGAGTCTGATTTCTCTCAGATACTCTCCTTGTATCACTTAAACATTTCTTATCAGGCATTCAGCATCATGAGTGCCTCAGGTCTGCTCTGGAGCTGCCCTCCCTTGGCATTCCCAGCAGCTGCTCTGTCCAAATACCTGTTTCCAAGTCAAGGCACTCCCGGGCCAGGCTGCTGTTCTGGCTGTTGTGTTGTTGGGTTTTTTAATCACAGTTTATGAAACATCTGCTGCTTATAAATTATTTCTTTGGAATGTCATAATCTTTTCAGTTGTGTGAGCCAGCAGGCACCTCTGAGCAGCAGAGCAGTGCTGCCAGCTCTTGGAATTGGCACCAATTCCAAAGGCTGTGCTGGGCTGAGGTGTGCAGACCCCGTCCCCGAGCACACACGTGTGTGGACACATGTGAGAGACCCTGGCACAGGGTGCCCAGAGAAGCTGTGGATGCCCCTGGACCCCTGGAAGTGTTCAAGGCCAGGGTGGACAGGGCTTGGAACACCCTGGGATGGTGGTGGCATTCCTGCTTATGGCAGAGGGTAGAACGAGATGAATTTTGAAGTCCCTTCCAAGCCAAACCATTGCCTGATTCTGTGCACACACACAGCCCTTCTCTGTGCCACAGGAAACTCTTCAGAGTCACCTCCAGGCCACAGAAATCCTCAGAGACAACCACAACATGGGCACAAACTCAGCCTGCACCAACCCTGACAGCCAAGCCAGGGACACACACGGTGAGCCAACACACAAACACGCTCGTGCATTTTGGGAATTCCTCAAAACACAGAGAAGACTTTATCAGACAGACTTTTCCCAGAGGAATGATCCCCAAAAGCCTCTGATACAACACCCAGCCAAGCAACAAACCCTCCTGTGCCCAGCCCAGCCCCTGCTCCTCTGTGCAGGGCTGGAAATGCTGATGAACTGTGGAGGAGCAATGCCTGGTACTGAAAATCTGCTTATGAAGAGTTAGGAGAGTACAGGAAATTTCTGAGGAAAAGAACCAAACCATGTAACTGATGCATTTGAACATCAAAGTGCTCTCAGTCAGCTCTACCCCATTATTTATGGTTTACTCGTGGGTTTAATTTTCCTGCTTTGTTTTTTTGTTCATTTGTTGTTATTTCCCCGAGAGAACATGAGAACCCTCTGGGGGATCAAAAGATTTTCTCATTCTGCTTAGTGAAAATTCTCTAATGGTTGTAAAAACAAGGCAAAAATCAATAGAGGATTATTATCTGCAGGGATTCAGCTGCTTTCTGCCTGAGTGACAGCAGAGCTTTGCCAGGCTGTCCCCCTGACACTGGCTCCTGCTCTGGCACCAAAGTGGAACGGAAAGAGCAAGCACTCATTTTTTAACAAGGAAGGCAGATTTTCACTTATTTTTATTTGGACACATCCAAGGGTGTTTTAGCCCCAGTCCAAACCTTAGACCAGCTCCCTGCACATCTCTACAGGATGGAAAAGCCAAGTGGAGCTGGTAAGATCTAACTGGAGCTGACTGGTTGGAGTTTACACCAGCTAGGAAGCCTCAGCAGAAGACTCAGCAATTTGTCCCCTTCTTTAAAAAATCATCTAAGTCCTTCTGCAAAGGCAGATGGAAAAGGGGAAGGAGAATCCATTTCTGCATTTGCAAACTTCACAAAAAAACACAAAAGACTGTTCTAGGGGTGGTTTCTTTTTGGTTTAGGGCTTTTTTGGGGTGAAGAGGGTGTGCCCTGTGAACAAAGACCAAGGTGTTGACACAACCAGTTCCCAGAGTCAGGAGGTTCTTTAGAGACAAGGACAAACCCAAACAGCTAAATACCCATTGATGGAGAAAATCACACTTATACCGTAACCCTAAAACTCCTCTCAAGGAGTTCTCTCACAGAGCAGGTTCTCCACATCCTTTCTGTGGTGACACATTGTCTCAGAGGTCAGGCAAGGTGAACACAGGGACAAAACTGGGTGAGAGCTCTTTCATGCAGGCGCAGGGGAGGTGACCCACCAGAAGTGCCAAACCTCCCAGTCCTTTCTGCCAGGAAAGGTTTGGATCAGGAAGGGCTTTTCAGAAAAGAATCACATTAAAAAAATAAAACCACAAATTAAACCTCTTGAATGCCTTCAAATCAGAGGCTAATGATATTTTACAAATAAAACAACCAAGCAATGAATGAGGAGCGGGAGGGGAGATGATACAATGAATAATTAGACAATTAGGTTAATCCTCAGGAAATGAGCTAATTCCCAGGTAGATAACAGCCAGGGACTGATTAATTGTTATGCCCCAGGAGGTACCATGCAGGGGACACGTCCTGATTTGGAAAAGTTCATCCTGAGGGCTTCTCCTCTCCCTTCTGGGGCTGGGTGGGCCCTGGGATTCTGTTCACAGGGATGAAGGAGGGGACAGTGCTGCAGGAGGTCACCACACACCTCCAGAGCCAGCAGGAGCAGGGACACAGAGCAGGATAGGAGCAGGAACTCGGATTTAATGAATGTTCTGTGCAGCTGGGCTGAACTGAGCTCTGCCTGAGCACTGTGGAGGTTGTAGGGACAGGAAGCACGTGCCCAGCAGGGATGGGGCAGTGCTTCCCATGGCCTAAGAGCCAGGAGAAACAGCAAGAGCACCGTTGTGCCCACAGGCATTGTTTTTGTCTCCTTAAGATTAGGATGAAATTTTATAATCATATTTATCTTGCTTCAATGGAGATATATTAGGGGTATAATAAAAGTGGAGTCTGACATTCAGCTATGAATTCACCATGTCAGATCTGTGTTATGTTATCCTTTATTAGCTTCTTGTATGACATGATTCAATAACATTAGTTTAGTCTTTTGCCCTTACTTTAGTCTTTTACCCTGAACATCCCTGCTGGCATGGATTCTCTGAGCTCTGGTGATTTTTTTTCCAGCCAGTTTCTGAGGGTAAACACAGGCACACAAAGAATGGGCTGCCCATGCCACTGGGAAGCTGTGAGGTTTTTATCTCTTATCCAGAATTCCAACAGAAAGGTGGGTCTTTTTCTCCATTAGTGCAATTATGAACTCACTGATTAAGGCCCCAGCCCACCCAGTAACTCCTTTTGGATAAGCAAAGGGGTGGGCAAGCATCTAAAGCAATTCCTGCTGGAGCTGGTAGCGATCCCTCCACTCCCAAATGGAATACCAAAGCACATGAGGAAGCAGCAAAGTGCATGATGCAAGCACCAGGGTGAGGTTTTCTGTCCCTCCAGGCAACCAAGCTGCCAGCTGATGTGGTTCCTCATTAAATCGCTCATTAACACACCAGATCTGGGCACTGCTCACACTGGGGCTGTGGCAGCCCCTGGTCCTGCTCCAGTGAGACTCCCCCATCTCTGCACACCTGGACAGCAATTTTGAACCTTTTTTAACTTCCCACCATCACTTTTCCCAGCAGATGGAATGGCAAATTGAAGCTCCTGCCGGTGGTTCTACTTTGCTGTGGCTCTCAGCACACTCAGGTCAGAGAAGGAGCTCTAAACCAGATCTCCAGGGCCGTGGTGATGGTTTCTGTGGCAGTGATGCTGGATGTCACCATAACGCCACCTCAGCACACACAGCCAAAGCTTGGCCCAGGCTGGCCAGGCAGCTGCAGCAAACCAACCCCAGAGTGCTGAGACATCCTCACTGCAAACCCATCCTCTGCAGCAGCTGCCAACACTTCAGCCCCTTGTGGATGCTCGGGAGAAAGGGATTCTATTTCTTTGCCCCACTGCAAGGATGAGGATTAATCCTAACACTGATATAAAAAGACCTCCAAATTGGCATTTGGAGGAGAGGAGGGGGTAAGGCCAGGGATAGATTTTCTCACTGCACCTGCTCTGGGTGTCTGGCCATGGGCACAAGCACCCCAGAGCGAGCTCTTGTGTTTGATGCACTGGTAATGCTGTGCGAGGTAATGAACACATCTCTGCCAGGACATGGGCTCCTACATATTTGATAGTGATGCTGTAACATTGCTTATTCTCCACTTCTCCCTCTCTCCCATCTCAACAGCTTTCCCTTGCACAGCTGCAGAAAGAAACCCTGAAAGTGTTTTGTGCCTTGGAAATCTCCAGATTTGGAGTGTGTGTGAGAGGCAGGATAGAAATGTTTGAGCTCACACCCAGCAAAGCCACCAACACCAGCATTATGTCAATGGCATTGCTCTTGTATTTACATTCATTTGCATAATGCTGAGCATGGGGCAGTGTTGTGGTTACCCCACACACACAGCAGCAGCCAGCTGGAAGCCCCCAAAATCCAGGTATTGCACTGGGGGTGGGCTGGGAGGGGCATCAGCAAGGCCAAAACACCTCCCTGTGCCTCCACTGCAGGGTCACACATGGTGAAACCCTCTCTGGTGGCTGCTGAGTGTGCAGAGCTGAGGCAAGGAGGGCTTCCATGGAGTCATGCAGCTCTGTGAAGGAGGTAGGATGGAGGGAGGCTGGGAAAAGGGTCTGGAATTCTGACATGATTGCTGGTGGCACTTTCACTGCAGGCAGTTCTTCCACTTTGCATTCAAGTCCAGAAACTGTTTTTGCTGAGTGGTTTCTGCCTCAAATCAAACGACATCCAGGCTCACAGCACAAACAAGGCCTTTCCCAGCCCTTCAGCTGGATGCAGGGACCCCCCAAACTCGCCTGTGTATGGTCTCAGCTTGACAAGAGCCAGCACAGCTCCAGGAGGGGAACACCAGCTCCTTCTTCAGATGTGCAAAGACAGCAGCACACGCCTCCCAGCAGCACCAGCTGTGCTACTCGGGGCCAGCACAGATAATGGTTTGATTAAGAATTTATACATGTGTTCTACCTTGTCTCTCTTGCTGCTGGCACCTGCAGCCCTCAGCTGAGAGCTAAAGCCTCACAGCAAAGAGAATGCAGGGTTTAGCTAAAGGTAAACTCACTTTTCTCAGAAATGCCTCTGGGACAAATTTCTGGATTTCCCAGGGGAAGTGAAGCCATTGGTGTAGGCTGTGGGAACACCTTTGTCTCCTACATTTCTGTGGGGACAACAAAGCCACGCACTGGGGACTTGTCTGGGTGTCCCAGGTGGGCAGGGATTGAATGACAATCTCAAAGGTTATTTGGGATCCCAGAGGACAAAGCCTCCCTGTCTCATCCCCCAGAGAGGGGAAAACCCAGCCCTAACCTCTGCCTGGATGCAGCAAGGATGCAACTGGAGAATCAAGGAGGTTTGACAGTGTCCTCTGTCTTGCCAAAATGAAAAACAAAAAATTCCCAACAAACCCAGACACGTACAAAAGAAAATTCAATAATTTTTTTTTTCCTAATGAATGCCGGTGGGGTTGCTCTTTTTTGGTACTTTGGGCATTTACATATAAATTGCTCTGTAATGGCTCTGCCCTCCTTCTCTTCAGCATGTTGTTAATGAGCTGTACAAAAGGTCAGGGGCTGGGCGAACGCTGCTGCGGGCAGCGGTGTGATCCTGTCCTCCTCTCCCTGCCGCACTCCCCGCTGGCCACCCAGACATCCAAAAAACCAATCAGTCACCTCAGTGCTGCCAGAGGAGTCCTGTCCCCGCAGAAATGAATTTTGCATCCCATTCCCAGTGAGGTTTTGTCCACCATGCAGATGTGTTACAGTGGCACAGCTGGCAAAGGCGCCTGGGCTCTGCTGGCACCAGCGACAGGAGGATCAATTGAATTTCTCACAAGGCTCCTCCAGCCCAGAGTGCTCACGGCTGCCAGCCTGATGGGCCCCAGGCTGACAGCACTGCAGAGCCCAGCGTCACCCTGAACGAGGACATTTGTCCTGAGACAGCTAAAACGTTAGCTGTCTTTAAACTTTTTTTGCCTCTTACCCAGAACATCCATGAGGTAAGTCAACCAGAGGAACGGTCTGAAAGTCTGAAATAAATCCTTGCTGCAGCATTTAAACCGAGTGGCACCAGGATGATCTCAGAGACAGAACACTTCACGTGGTGCTTTGGTGACTCCATCACGGGCAGCTGTCTTGGGTTGCAATGCAAGATGTAACCAGAGGTGTGTATTCTATCACCAGCTGTTAAACCAGCTGGGGCAGAGTTCTTTATCCCTTCCAGGACCCATCCTCCCTCCAGGGGATCTCTGCTGTCCATGGGCCATCCAGGCTCACTGCAGGGCTGATACAATCCCATCATCCCACTGGGAGATGCTCCACCCAGGGGGAGGAGCCCAGCATTCCCACCTGGATCAAAGCTGGCATTCAGAACAGCAGCACAGCCTGTGTGCACTGGATTCCCAGAGGGAGACCACACCCAGCTCAGCACCACTGGACCTTCAGAGGGAAACTCCACCCTTCTCCAGGATCATTGCTCCAACAGACCCACATCTGTCACTGCAGGAGGACTTGGTTGGACTGACACCAACACCCTGAGCAACAGGGGGTCAGGTTGTGTTCTGACTCTGTCTGTGGTTTCTGTTTGTTTGTTTGTTGGTTTGCTTTTTTTGTACTACTACGTTTTTATTTTCGATATTCCGAGTAAAGAACTGTACCTGCCTGAGAGCCCTTTAATTTCAAAATTATAATAATTCAGAGGGAGGGGGTTTACATTCTCCATTCCAAGGGAGGTTCCTGCCTTCCGTAGCAGACACCTGTCTTTCCAAACCAAGCAAATTATGAGCTTAGAAAAACAGAACAAGCAGGTAACAGGAAGATAACGTGGGAGAGATAGCTGCTCCTTCTTCCCTGCAAATAAACTGGAGATGCCAGAAGCAGAAGTTTCCTCAAGGAGCTAAAGGCACTAGGAAACAACAAAGGGACAGGGAGATCAGGTCCCAAGAGTCACCTCAGGGTACAGAGTTGTGGCTCTGGGGTTACCCTGGTCCCTCCAGGACTGCTCAGGCATAGAGAACCCTCAAAAGCAAAGTCTGTTAAGAGCAAATTGCTATTGTGCAAGGCAAAAAAAAGGCTACATAAATTACCACCAATTTAGTGTAATTTAAAGGACAGCCTTGTCCAAGGAGACAATTAAGCATTTCTCAGAACAAAAAGGGAGGTAAACAGGCTGAACAATAGATTTCAAAAGCCGGAGAGAGTGTGAAATCCCTCTTTTTATTAGTACTATCATAGTACTGCAATTAAAATTGTTGCCTGGGGGAAGGAAAGGGAAGCTTGAACCTAGCGTGGATGATCCCACCCCAGCGGACATGGTTCCACTGCTAATACAGACCCTCAGAAAGCCATTGAGGGACACAAGAGGTGGTGATTTCCACAGTGATCACAGGCACCCGGGAAACTCAGCCTGTGATGGCCATGGGTACCTGGAGCCTTCAGGGCCCGCTGGGGACCGTGAATATGGAACACATGAGCAAAGGGGTGCTCTGCATTCCTGAGGACCTGCTAGCTACAGGCTGGTGAGAGAAGCTCCTGTCCCAGTCATTACCGTTCCCTGGAGCCCTCCCATCTGAGATGATTAGCAAAAAGATGGTTTAGATGATCAGGGCTTCTCCCTCCTCTCCCTCTCCTGTCACCCTCCCAGGAAGCAAACCCTGTTTGCCATAATTGATGGACACAATTCCCTGCAATTAGTATTTCAGCAGCAGGTAGTTAACCCTGGGGGCAGAGCTGGATGTCTCTATTTGGCTCGCTCTGCCTGGCCATGAATTCAGAGCAAGTCCTTCAGATCCCTGTTTGTTTGCTGACCCATCAGAGCAGGCAGCCCTCTGTTCCTCCATCCAAAAAAAGCTCACTGCTCAGGCCAGCAGTGTGTTCCATCTATTCCTCTTGGATGCAGAGCCCATCCCAAAAAACCCTGGGCCATGACAGCTTCCTGCTGCAGTAACAAGGCTGAGGTCCTTTCCCTGCCAGAGTGAATGCAGCTACTAATGCAAAACAGCCTAATGACCCCAGAACCCAGGCTGATATTTAGACAAAAAGAGATTTGTTTATCCTCTAAGTTCCCAATAATCTGCATTTATTTTAATTGGCACTCATGGCAAGAGCATTTACAGGCAGCAGCTGGGAAGGTGTAATTATGTTACTGTCTGAGGCACATGCACACCCTACGGGGATTCTGCTCACAGAATAAAAAGGCAAAAAAAACCCCCAAAACCAAAGAAAAGGGACAGCCATGAAGCCATGGAACAGGTTGTCTGGAGAGGTTGTGGACTCCTCATCCCTGGAATTGTTCAAGGTCAGGCCCTGAGACACTTGGTCTGGTGGATGGTGTCCCTGCTCACAGCAAGGGGCTGGGATGAGGTTGTTCTGCAGAATTTAAACCCCTTGTACCCAAACCATTCCGTAATTCTGTGACTTCTTGCCATCTGGACCAGAGCCAGGCCAGCATGGAAGGCTTTGCACATCACACAGACAGCACAGCCAGTGCTGGACAGAGGCTGATGTCTGCTGGGATTTCCAGGGCAGTGACATCCACAGTGCTCTGCAAAGGAGGAGGAAATGTGGCAGAGAGCCTTGCAGGGGTTATGAAATGTAGACTTTCCCTGGAGATATAAAATATCATCATAAAATAGCATGGGTTGGAAGGGGCCTTAAAAACCACTTTGTTCCAACCCCTGCAATGGGCAGGGGCACCTCCCACTGTCCCAGGGTGCTCCAAGCCCTGTCCAACCTGGCCTTGGACACTTCCAGGGATCCAGGGACAGCCACAGCTTCTCTGGGCACCCTGTGCCAGGGCCTCCCCACCCTCACAGGGAACAATTCCTTCCTAACATCTCATCTAATCCTATTCTCTGTCAAATCTTCAATCTTTCCAACTCATATTTTCTAGACCTCTTGCACCGTGTGATGCCTGAAGGCATGGAAACACATTATGGCATTTCAGTGAGCCACTCCTCATCAGCTGAGTTCTCTTGCTCCAAATAAAAGGTGAAATGTGTCGACTTAACACTTAAAGGCAATTTAAGCCAAGCCCTTGGGTTTGCAGTTGGGTTGATCCAGTAGCATGCACAGAGGCCATGGCAGCTCAACACCACCAGCTCATGGAGATGCTGTTCCCCAAACTACAGCTAATTGTGTTCATACCTCCCATGTTCTAATTAAAGCTTGGTTTTCTATTTCCTCCTCACAAAATAAATGGCCAGTCTTTACCAGCTGTACTCTGTCCTAGAAAACTTTTTGCTTGTGAATAGCAATTTCTTTTTCAGATCATTTTTAACAATATCACAACAGGCCTCAACCTCTGTCTTAAATCCTCCCTGTCCTGGATATATTAACAAAACAGCTGAGAGCCAGCCTGGTCAGAATATTTAAAACTCAAATGGAAAAAAAAAAACACCCAGGTTAACCACTAGTAAAATAACAAACAATGTACCATCACTTGCCCAAATGAACAGGAAGGAGATGCCAGAACAGAAACGGGGAACTTTACCCACACGGATTTCCTCAGCCCCAGTGTAACAGGGCAGAGGCATCCCTGAGGCTGTCACGGGGCTGCACCAAATACTGGGGGGTCAGAGACAATGCCCCCACTCCCAGCCTTGCCCCCTCCCTGTGTCACCATCACATTGTCAGCCACACTCAGAGGAGCCAGCTCCTTAAAGTGTAATTTGTTATTCTGTTACGGTCATTTTCTATATTAATTTTATGCGGCATCAAAAGCCCTTTCATATGTTAAACTCTAATTCATATGCTAATACCCAATTTATGGCAAGTTAATTATTTTTTGTCCAATTTATTACTCGGTGCTCATCGAGGAAGGGAGAGGTGGCAGCGGGTGGATTTTGGCACCCGGCCAGGCGGGCGGGCAGGGCTGAGCCGGGTCCGTCCCACTTCCCGGCTCTGATCCACAGGGCACATCCCTGAAACCTGCTCGGGGCTGACCCAGCATCCCAGGGCCCTCCAGGTATTGCCTTGCTGGTGGCATCTCTGGCAGAGAGGCAGGAAAATCTGCTCCAGAGCTGTGAACTGCTCCACTCTGGTCTGGGGTTTGTCCGAGTACCTCAGAGAATGAGCCAGGAAAGCAGGAATATGGAATTACTGGAATTACTG
>VXBN01011675.1:138772-176953 GCA_013397395.1 Sinosuthora webbiana
TCCCACATCCCAGATCCCAGCCCCGCATCCCACATCCCACATCCCAGCCCTGCATCCCACATCCCACATCCCATATCCCAGATCCCAGCCCTGCATCCCACATCCCACATTCCAGCACTGTATCACACATCCCACATTCCATATCCCACATCCCACACCCCGGGATGGCAGCGGGGCACCCCCAGCCCCGGGGCGGAGGCACAGCCGGAGGTGCCGGCAGCCGCTATTGATATGCGCGGAGCTGCATTAATAGAGCTGCTAAACACCGCCGCGGGCCACAGGAACGGCTCAGCTCTCCGTTCTCATCCCAAATTAGACTGGAACAGCCAGCAGGAACTTTTTTTTTTTCTTTTTTTCTTTTTTTCTTTTTTTTTTTTTTTTTTTTCCCCTTTCTATTTTAATTAAAAGCAGCACAAGCTGAGCATGTCTNTGATGGAAAGTTCAGGAAAATAACCACCAAATGAGAAAACGAGGGATGAGCAAGTGCCACATCATCGCCGTCTGTGGGATCCAGGCTGGGGGTGGGATCCAGGCTGGGGATGTACCTGCCTGTGCTGCCCTGCCTCGTGCTCACATGCCTTATTTCAGGGTGACAAACCTGCCCACCCGGCCTGGCATTCCCAAAAATGGCTGGGGACACCCCCGGGGTTTATAGCTGGCCTGCAGATAAGGCCAGGATAAAGCTTGTGCCAGCTCCCTAACTAAATCCTTGCCATCATCCAGCCCAGAGAAGCCTCTGGCACAACCCAGGTGGTCCCTGCTCTCATCTCCCCCAGAAGCAGTGAAGGTCTCCAAAACCATCTCCCCCATACAAACATTTCCATTCACTTCTGTTCACTTCTTGTTCTCCCCCAAAAAATAAAAAAATTCTCCTCAACATATTTAAGAGCAAGGAGCCTGCATAATGAAAGAATAAAATTGCCTCCTGTCCCTGGAAACGCTGCCCTATTTCGCAATGATTAACTCGCTGTATTTGCACACTGCCCATTCCTGGCTAAAGACTCATGGGGACAGTTTCCAAACACTTTCTAATCTTGCACGGAGCCTGCACGCAGTGTTGTCATTTCCTGACAACCCCCAGCGTGGCTGCATCTGGCAAGCTCCACTTCTGCTCCCTTTTATTGATATTATTTCACATTTCTGCTGCTGGCTTGCCCACAGCCAGGGCCCTGCCATGCTGGGTGCTGCACTAATGAGAAGGATGATGTTTTCCTCGCCATGGAACACTGCTGCATAAATCAAGTGGTGCTCACATGAGGAATGGGCCATTAAGAACCATCACAAGGGCATCATGGGTTTTGCTGAGTTTTCATTCCCATGCTCCCTGTTGGGGTATCAGGTATTGTTGTTCCTTTTCTCCTCTGAGCTTTGCAGTGAAGGTTTCCTGGGACAGAATCTCCCCAAATCACCAAAACATCCCAGGGTGGTACCTATCTACTACTACCTATTGATGAAAAGCAATGGGTCAGCCCATGCAACCCCAAATCATGCATTATACCCCCCCAGGCTCTTAGGGGAAGTGTAGGAACGCCAGTGTCTTTGGGGCTGGGAAAGCAATTGGAAATCAAAAGGGTTGGGCACTCTCTAATCGCTCTAGCAGGGTTTTATTAAGCAAATTATTACTGAGCAAGTAAATAAAGCAGCAGGAATCAAAGTGGTAATCAATAGGATGGTTTGATCCAGGGCAGCCTGGCCATGGCCTCGTGCAGACCCCACAGAGCTTCCAGGACACCCCAGGGCACAGGGCTTGAGGGGGAGCCAAGTGGGAATTAATAGAATAACCACCCCCCAAAAAGAGCAAGGCACAGGCTGGGACAGGAGTGTCTCAGGGGTCTCCACAGCCTTTCACTTCCCACTTGCATGCATGGGGAGGCAGCACATGCCCCCTTTATCGCCCTTTCTCTGCTCCCTAAAGCACCAGCAGCCCCCATTAGCTGTGATCTGCTGCAGCCCCTCCAGCAGAGAGGGGAAGAGCCTCGCTGGGAGTCCCTCACTGTTGGCATGCACCCCACACACCCAGCAGGTGTTTCCAGATAGGGAAAGGCTTAAGCCTCACCTCTTGTATTTTTTAGAAGGTGAAGGACCCAGAAAGGTCTTTGCTGTCCTGTCAGTAATGGCTCAGTGCCAGCACAGAGGCATGGATTGGGCTTGGAAGGTGTAACTCAAAGCCTGTTGCTGATTTCATTGCGCTAAGAGCCCAATAGCCCACCTGAACTCTTGAGCACTAAAGAGAGAACAAAGAGGCTCAGCGCATTTTCGGGGTGTTGTAGCAGGTATGGGACCTGTCCCTACACTGTGCTCAGCTTTGCTCTCTGTGTTTGTATTATTTTCTTTCCTTATTAAAACCTTTTTTGCTTTTTCAAGACATATCTGATCATGCCGCCTTGCTGATTAATTTCTGTCATTTCTCCACGAGGGCTGGGCCCTCAGAGCTATTGGGAACCCCAACACCTAACCTCCTGTGAAGGCTCCCAGGCTGCACTTTCCCCTCTGTGCAGATGCAGGAGCTGGCCCAGAGCCTCCTGAGCACCCAAGGCAGAGCCCTCCATGTCCCCCCAAGCCTGCCCTGTGTGCCATGCCCCACTGGAGTGCAGCAGCCTTGGTGGCCAGGCTCTGGGCTGGGCTTGGGCACAGGGGTTTGCTCCCCTCCCTGAGCAGCTGCCCCACCACACAGAGCACCCCACAACCCCAGCCCCAGCCCAGGGCCCTCGGGGCTCATCCTGATGCCTTAAGTTTCAGCTTTCATGTATTTCAGATTCTGTGCTGCCCAGGGGTGCAGTTCTGAGCTCACATTCAGTGTCACTCAGCTCTGCACAGAGCACGGACACAAAACAAATCCTTTTCCTGCTGGAGACCAAGGACAACTTTCAGGCCCAAAAGCACAAACAACAGTGGACTGAAAGGAGAAAACAAGAAGGATGGGACCTCACAGCCTGGAGCTGGAATTGAACAATTAAACCCCAATATGCAAACGGACCAAAACTTATAAAAGTGCAAGAGCTCGTGACTGGTGACCCATTTATGTGAGCATTCTAAGTCCACCTTGGGTGCAGCCCTGTCCAGGCTCTTATCCTGCCCAAGGTGTATCCTATCCTTTCAATAAATGTCTTCTTTATTCTCCAGCTCTGCCCAGTCTCTGTTTCAGGTCAGCCTTCCCAAGGCATCAACCCAAACCCCTCTGCCGTGCACAGCACCAGTTCAGCTCCCCTGGCGTGTGTTTGTGGGACTGGAGGTGATCAAAGCCTGGATATTTGTTAACAGAGCACAACAGAAGGGAGAGACGCCCGGGTGCCCTGGCAGGGATAAATCCCAGGCCCAGAGGGAGCAGTGATGGATGTGCTGGGTGTGCTCAGGCTGCATCACTCACCAGGGCCAGCACAGCAGCACGGCCAAGGGTGAGGACATGGATTCACTGGCTTGGGAGTGCAGTTTGTGACTGACCTGTGCCCATGGGGAGCAGCCCTGGATGGGGATTTGGTCACAGCAGGGGAAGGTGAGCTGGCTGTGGACGTGTTCACCCCCACAGCCATGTGCCCAGACAGAGCAGTGCTTTCCTGCTTTCCACCTCCCCTTGTTCATTCTCATCTCCCTTCTCCCCAGCCACCATCTCAGAGGGAAAGGGCCACTGTTTGTCCTCTCCATGCAAACAGGGAGTAGAGCCCTTCCTCCCTCCCAACACACACAGACAGCTTGGTGCTCCCAGGAAGTGTCAGTGTCCAATATGTCCCGAATTTCCTGCTGCACCAGCCCGGCTGTAATCAGCTTTGGATTACCATAGTCTCCTAAAGTACCAGACTCTGATAACATCCCTTCTGTTACTGACTCTCTAAATCTCCCCAGTCACGCAGACGGTTTCCCCCCAGCAACCCAGCACCAATTACCAGGAAGGGAAAAGAACCCCGAAATAGAAAAAAAAAAAGGAGTTAATAATGAGGGGAAAGCCAGATGCTGTTGCAGTGAGAAACCGAGGGGTTGTTTTTGTGGAGCAGCACAAAGCCAAGAGGATATGGAGTGAAATCACAGAGCAGTGAATTTAAAGCTGACCACTTCCCACAACCTGTCATTAACCTTCAGAAGATGCTGCTGCAAATTATCTCCGAGGCCTCAGTGGTGCAGGGCTCAGGCTGATCAGAGGCCCAGATTGATGGTGAGGGGAGCCACAGCCACCTGAAGAACAAGAGAAGAAATGCCGTGTGGGTTACAGGAGTTTATCCTTCAGGACACAGTCCGAGGGTTGTCAGAGCACATAAAGAATTTCCCTTTCCTCAACCATCACCATTTTTTCCCATCCTTTTCTTGAAGCAGCAGGAGCATCCTCTGCAGCAGCTGGTCCTGTCCCAGTGCTTTGAGCAGCCTGGTGTGTACTCCTCTGATTTCCCAGCAAGTCCCCAGAGGCTCCTTACCTGAGCTCCTCGTACACCAGGATGCCCTTTGGTCTCCAGCTTCCCAGAAGGTGCTGCTTTCCAAGCAGGAATGTGCTTTGGGGAGGAGCTGCACCCACACCAGCACAGCCCATGCACTGCAGGGTCACAGCACACCAGGGCTGGCTCCTCTCCCCAGCATGGATTGGAAAGTGGAGAACCTGAAAATCAATGACTGCTGCTTCCCAACACTTCTCATTCCACTTAATTCTGGGTTTAAACAACCTTGCAGAGGGGTTTTTATCAATCCAGTTGCCTCACTGGTAAAACTCAGGCCGTGTGGGAAAGAGGTGGGGCCCAAAAATAACTGCAGCAGACAGAAAACAGATAGAGGTCATTAGTAATTTTTTTTTTTTTTTAAGTCTCTGTTTTTCGTGGTGCCTGGAGTACCTCACACACCACAGCTGTGGGCATGGGGCAGCTCTGTGAGGGACAAACAGCCCTGGCATGGAGCAGCACAAAGAAAACTGTCACCCACTGGCCTGGGACACGGAGAGTGACACTGGGTGCTGTCACTAGGGATGACATTGTGCAGCATTAATGTATTTAAAACATCCGTGCAAAAAGCTGGGAGAGCAGCTCAGGGTGCAGGCACAGCACAGTCCCTGGGGGACACTTTGGTCCCCAGGGCTGTCCAAAAGCTTCACCCCCCACATCACACAGTGCCTGTGCCCGTGGGGAGGGACACGTGGCAGGGCCAGTGCTGACAAAGCACAGCCTGTCCCAGGAACGCTCCCCAGTGACCCTGCTCTGGGCACTTGTCACCCTGGCCAGGGCAGGGCCAGCCAGGAGAGGAGGGCTCACAGCCCAGCCAGGCACAGAGGACATAGAGGAGGGAAAAAAGAGCTGATAGAGAGCAGTGTGAGAAGCTTTACAGGCTCTGGCTTGTATCCTCTGCACAGCGAGGGGGGAGGACAAAGGGGAAAGCCCAGCACCTCTGTGGGGACACAGCGCTGGCCCTCGCTGTGACACACGGGCCTCAGCACCGCCAAGCACAGGATTTTCCTCTGGGTAGGGCAGCTGGGCTTTTAAATTCCTTAACACTTTCAAAAGACCGACAAGGTAAATCCTCCAGGCCCCAAGCAAGGCTCCCTCTGGACCCCACAGGAGTTTCGCCTGGATACCACAGGGTTATTGTAGCCAGAATATTTCTGTGGGCTCAAATCTGAGGCTTTTCATGCACAGCCTGTAGCTGCAAGTTCTGTCAGTGAATAGTCCCGATAAAGCCTTCCTGATTTTCCCCCCATTTAAATATAATTGGTATTTCTCTCCCTGTAATCCAGGCAGCTCCTTTTCTGTGCTATTTCACACCAGCAGTGAGGATTTACTTCTCTCCTCACAAAAGTGAAAAATCAGTTTCTCTACCCTGTGCTCCAAATGCTCCTTTTCCACCTGAACCAGCCCCAGGTGGGACCTCAGAGGGTGCCACAGGAACCTCAGAGCTGAGTGGGAAGAGAACAGCAACCCCAGCCCTGTGGGTCACACCCAACCCAGTGGGGTGGGAAACACAGCCAGAAAAACAGGAGGGGACTTTATTGGCACCATCCACGTGTTAAATGCTGCCAGCAGAGTCTGCCCGTGCTGCTGGAGGTGTGGGGCACACCTGGATGGGTCTGTGGGGCTGGGTCACCCCAGGAGCTCTGGGTGAAACCCCCAGCCCCAAGGCTCGGGGACAGGGCAGTGACAGCACTGGGGACCTGCTGCAGGCAGTGATCACACTGTCCCGGCTGCTGTGGGGTGTCCAGACAGCAGAATTAAGTCTATCCATTCGGCTTAGTGCCCTGAGCTGCTCAGCATCTGTGCCAGCTCCTCCTGCAGGGCAAGGGCTGAGGACTGAGGGGATGCTGCCCGGAGAGAGATGCTGAAACAGCACCTGGAAGAAGGAATTTCATCTTGGTGGTCTCTTTTGGGTCATCAGCAATCATGACACATCCTCTTAGTGATGTCCTGGGACATGCCACCACCCAGCAAAAAGGTGGAGCTTGGAAGTTGCTTTGAAAAATGCTGTGCCCATGTACAGCTCCAAGGTGATACTTCAGAGAGGTTTCAGGGGCTGTGCCCTCTCTTTTATGGACCAGCACAGAGAAAATTGATCCTGAAAGGAGGAAAATAAATTCCCTTGCTGGGACAGTGCTGTGCTGCCCAGAGGTCCATAAAGGAGCTTTGTCCTGAGGTTCTGAGCTTCACCTGGGGGATCATCTGCAGCCACAGCCCAGCTCCCCATTCCAGGCAGGGAGGGACCAGCACTGCCAGCCTGTGCCAGCAGAGCCCTGAAGCAAATGGGAAGGAAGAGGAGCAAGCCTGCAAAGCCCAGGTAATGTGTAAATCGATAGCACAGCAGCTCAGCAGCGTTTCCCAGCAAATCCAGGCAGCCAGGGTTACAAACACCTCCAGTTTAACAGCAGATTTCTCATCAGCTCAGCAAAGCACCACTCCTCAGGCACAGGCCTGCTCTGAATGGCCTCTGCCTGCCTGGGCTGGGCTGGGGGAGGAATAGCAGCTGCAGCCACAGAGATGGAGCATCAGGGGTCCCTGAAAATAGAGCTGGAGACAGCCCTGATGTTCCTGCCCATCTGTGTTTCAGTGCTTGGCCCTCCCTCCTCCCACATCACACAGGGACATCTAGAGACCACCTGCATTGGCCCTGGGGAAGGAAGAATAGAGCATCCATAGAGGAATTAGCAGTTTTGCTGGCTGGGTGTGTCAGCCAGGCTGTGGCTCACCAGGCTGTGTTATCCCAGACCAGGAGGCTGCCCAGCACCCAGCCCCCACCCCAGTTTGGAGCTGGATGAAAGACCCTGGAGTGGCACAGCACCCCAGGGAGGTGGATTAGCTCTGGGGCTGGCACACAACCCCCCTGTGTGTGTGGCAAGGTGAGCTGGGGTCAGTTCCTGCTCCCAGAGACTCCTTCAACTCCTGCAGCAATCCCCATCCCATCCCATGGATCCCATCCTATCCCATCCCATTGATCCCATCCCATCCCATGGATCCCATCCTATCCCATCCCATCGATCCCATCCCATCCCATCCCTCTCTTCCCACCAACCACTCTCCTTGCCAGCTCTTTTCACCTTGTTAAAACCGGATTAAGCTTCTGGGTTCAATTTACTTTCAGCCCCTCTGTGGCTAGTGGTAAGAAGTACAGTGCTCCCTTTCCACCTGTAAAAATCAGGCTCCAGCTGTCCCCTGGGTTCTTATATTCCTGTGAATTTCAGAAAGGATGGAATGCATCACTGAGAGCCAATCTCCACAGCTGTGGGTGCCACACCAGCATTCCTCTGCCCACAAGGAGCATTTTCTTCCACACCACAGGGAGCCACAGAAATAAACAAAATCCCCTCAGACACAACAGATTTCAGCCTTACACTTGCTACTCTCTGCTTTTACCTCCAAGAGATGCTATAGAAACAAAGTGCTGAGTGTTTGTGTCCTGCCCCTGTCCCCAGGTCCCATATCCTTGGTCTTCTTCCATGTCCCACAGGACATCCCTACAGTGTCCTTTCCACTGCCTATCCCTGCATCAGCCAGGAGCTCCCAAACATGCAGGATTGAGCAGCAGGGAAAAACAATTTGGAGCATGGGAAATAATGAGCAACAGGTGCTTCAAAGCACTCTGGAGCCTGTGCACGGCCACAGAGTCCCTCTTCCACAGACAAGTTTTCATCTTAGAGAGCTGAGCACGTAACATCTGGAAAAGTTGTTCACTGGATGTAAAATTACTCCACAACTTCTACAAAGAATGTACCCACACCTCTGATTTCCCTCAGCAGGATGGAAAAGCTGCCATAACAACACCCCACAGCCAAAGGCCCTTCCACTGCTTCATCCTAAACCTGCCAACTCATTCTCTCTGCTGAGGGATTGCACAGGTGCCCACTGCAAGGGACCAACAGGAGCAGCTGTGGAGCTCCAAAAAGCACTGGCTCCTTCCTGGCAGGTGGACAGACGCTGGGATTTGCTACACCTGCAAATGCACCTCGTGGCCACGAGATCAGGGACTCCACGGAGCCTGAGCAGCACAGCTCTGCTCTGAGGGCATCATTGGCACATCATCAGCTGCCATCTCTGCTGAAGGGAATTAATTTTTTATTTGGTTTTATTAACCTTCACACATCTAGACCTGAGGGCTGTGCTTTGCATGGAAAATATGAAATCACCACCTCTCCCTGCTTAAGATATTGGCAATCACAAGGTGCCATCTGCCCCGTTATTAAACAATAATGGTCCCAAATCCACTGATACAGGGGAAGCAATTTCCTAGAAGGTGGGAGAGCCCAGCTAACCCTCCACTCCTGCCTCCTCCACATCAGCCTAGGCCTGCTCCCATCCCCTCCAGAGCTCACCCTGCTTCTCTCTCACCTGTCTGGGACAGGGTCTCCTTCCTGGTACAGGAAGCCAGCACATCTGATTTATTGCATTCTATAAGGAGAGGGAATTTAAAACAGAAAGTTTATGCAGAGGCAAGCTTTGGAATGTTTCTGCATCTCTACCTTTGTTAGTGGAAAAGACTGGAACTTGGATTGAGTGGAAGAGGCAATTTGGGACCGTTTGCAGCTACCCCTGGGGTGCAGCAGAAGCTGAGAAGCTGAGCTAAAGTGCACCTTAATGATGTGCCCTTGTGCATCCTTTTCAAATACCTGCATCTTAATTACTTCAGAGGACACATTTCTGATGCTGGACATGCAGCTAACCCAGCTGGGGTGTCTTTCATGCCTTCCCATCTCATTTTGCCACTGGTTCCTTCAAAGCAAACCATAAAGCCAAAAACATTTCCTTTAATGCACTTGATGGGGGTTTGATGTGAGTGGTGGGGTCTTTCATCTGCTGCTTCTTCAAAAAAGGATGTAGATAAAAGGATGAGAGGAGAAGGAATCCTCGTGCATGTTTGTGCTGCTCCTGGAGATTTGCTTGCTGGGCCCTGGCTCCATCAGCACTCATGTGCTCTGCCTTGGGTTCAATGCAAGATGTCTTCTATTCCCATCTCTTGAAACTGGTTGAAGAGGTGTTTTTCCTTATCTCATAACTCCAGGAGGAGGGGGTGGGTGTCCTCTGTTAATGGGCAGCTGTTAAACCAGCTGGGGCAAGGTTCTTTATCTCTTCCAGGACCCCTTATCTCATAACTCCAGGAGGAGGGGGTGGGTGTCCTCTGTTAATGGGCAGCTGTTAAACCAGCTGGGGCAAGGTTCTTTATCTCTTCCAGGACCCATCCTCCCTCCAGGGGATCTCTGCTGTCCATGGGCCATCCAGGCTCACTGCAGGGCTGATACAATCCCATCATCCCACTGGGAGATGCTCCACCCAGGGGGAGGAGCCCAGCATTCCCACCTGGATCAAAGCTGGCATTCAGAACAGCAGCACAGCCTGTGTGCACTGGATTCCCAGAGGGAGACCAGACCCAGCTCAGCCCCACTGGACCTTCAGAGGAAACTGCACCCTTCTCCAGGATCATTGCTCCAACAGAGCCACATCTGTCACTGCAGGAGGACTTGGTTGGACTGACACCAACACCCTGAGCAATAGGGGGTCAGGCTGTGTTCTGGCTCTGTCAGGGTTTTCTTTTTTTTTGTTCACTTGCTTTTCTTGTACTACTACATTTCTAATATTCCTAGTAAAGAACTGTTATTCCTATTCCCATATCTTTGCCTGAGAGCCCCTTAATTTCAAAATTATAATAATTCAGAGGGAGGGGACTTACATTCTCTAGTCCAAGGGAAGCTCCAGCTTTTCCCTGGCAGGCACCTGTCTTTCCAAACTAAGACATGCTGCACGTCACAGCTCCAGCTCCAGGCCTGTCCTGCTGGCCTGTGCTGTGGGACTGGGATGCTCTGTCACAGCCACCTGCAACAGCCAAAGCACAGGAGGATGGGGACAGGGCCAGCCAGGGTGTCTTGCCAGGACCAGTTCCCAAGCACCTTTTGTCAACATGGCAGAGGGATCCAGGGGGTTTGGGGAACCCCAGCCCCCCTCTGAGCCATGTTTCTACAACCCTTCAGCGCCTCAGCTCACACAGACAGTGCCAGCACAGCTGGCAGGGCAGGGCAGGGACCCTAGACCCGCATTCCCTCAACCTTCCCCCCCCACAACCTCTCAGGGATTCCCCCACAGTTTTTCCCCAGAGCTGTCCTGGAGGAGTGAGGGTTCACCCTTCCCAGCAGGAGAAGAGCTGGGAGTTGAAAGGAGGCCCTTCCACTCCTCTCCTGCTGAGGGGCTGAGTGACCAGGGAGAAACAGCACCAGGAGCTGGGCCAGGCGGGGCCAGGGCAGCTCCTGTACCCCAGTCCTGCCTCACGCTGTTTGTGAAGGACTCTGACCTTCCCCTTGTCCCTCCCCTTGCCACCATGCACCCCACGGGCACCAGGCAGGATTCCAAGCTTCCCTCCTTGCCACAGCTCTTGGACACCTCCCTGGGATGTGCACGTGCCACCTGAGCCCAGCACAGGTGACAGGGACAGCACAGGTGACAGGGACAGCAGGGGCTTGGTGGCTGTGGTCTGTCCAAGCAGCAGAGTGGCCACTCCTCCCCCTGACCCTTGTGGGTCCCCACCTGTGCCACAAGAGATCAGAGTCAGGAACACGGATCCCCTTCCCAGGAACCACAGGAGCAAACAGGAGAGGAGAGATAAGGGTAAGACAAGGATGGGAGCTGACAGCACTCCCATCTATCACCTCAGGTCTGAGCCTCAGCACTCATTCAAGCCCTGAGTCTTCAAGCCGTGAGATTAGGTTAAAAAAAATCAAATCAGCCTCTAATGGAATGGTTTCTTGTAGAACAAAGAAACAGCACTTCTGTTGAAAAGTGAAAAAAAAAATGTTTTTACTTAAAAACCTTTTGCTATTGCAAGTGAAACAGAGAGATAAATATATTATAAATATATTTCATTTAAGTTTTATCACTACAGCTCTAACATTTACATTGTATTAAAGTTTTAATATTAATACTGTGCTGCTACCTAATATTTAATACAAAAAATTAAATATATATATTTAAGTTAATACTTCATATGCCAAAGTCCAAATGGCAAAATCCTTTTCCTCCATCAAGGATAAAGGCACCCAGCACTAATTAAAAGTGATCTGAGGCTCAGGACCAAGAGCAGCACCAAATAAATCCCCTGGAAATAAATTGTAGTGATGCCAATAATGTTTGAAAGAGCATCTCAGGGGCTCCTCACTGCCCTGCGCTGATGTGGGGACCAGGAAGAAAATGTCCCCTGTTGCTCTCACACCCCTGTTGGTCACACATTGTGAAAGCAGAGCAGGAGCAGTGAAGAACACGTGGAGCAGTGGGATGAGGACGGAGGAGGGTCGATGGTATTTTGCAGGAAAAGCATCAGCTGTGAGAATGAGTGAAGGCAGCCAAGGCTCACAGGGCTGGGCTGGCACTGGTGGGGTCGGGACCCCAGGTGAGGGAGCGCTGCCTTGGGGCACTGGGTGCCATCCTTGTCCCCAACATCTCACAGCTGTGTTCCTGAACCATTCCCATTAACAGGACAAGCATCCACACCAGGAATGCAGAGGAGCTGTGCAATCCTACAGGAAAACCACCACGGAGTCCCCAGGCTGCCATCTCGGACACCAGAAATGGGAGCTGAGGGTGGAGTCCAAACCACTGACCCCAGCCCGGCCATGCAGAGCCCTTTTGGTCCTGGCAGACAGGGGGGGTGCCCACATTTCCATGCACCCCACAGCTTGTAGAGCACCCAAACCCTTTGGGGCTACCCAGGGCTTGCCTCCCCATGCCCATAACACACCACCTCCAGCACAGCCCTTGGTCCTCTCCAGGCACAAAGAGTTCAGGATTTGCAGTCTGACACATCTCAAAATCAGAGAAAACTGAGGGGAGCACAGGGCACCTTTTTATTCCCCTGATGTCTCAATTTCCCAATCCAGCCAGCAATATCCCCTCAGCCCCCTGCTGTTCACCTCTGAAGCCTCAAGCCTCCAACTCTACCAGCCCAGAGACCTCCCTGCTCCCTTCCTGCTGGAAAAAGCATTTGGGGTGATTCAGCACGGGCAGGCAGCACCAAGAACACCCTGCCCACGGCTGGCCAGAGGCTCCTTCCCACCAGGGAGGAACTGCAGGCACAGGGAGCTGCTCCACAAGTCCCCCTCTCCCCTCAAGCTCCAATTCCTGACCGCCTCTGCCTAATTAGAGGCCAGCTTTGAACTGCCTGTGTATAACCAGACCTAATCTTCAAACTGAATATATTTAATGGGCCTGATCTCCATAATGGCTGTGTCTGAGGCCCTGGATTTCAAAGCAGCTCCACTTAACAGGACTTTGTCTGGAAGCTGAAGCCATATAATAGGGCCTGGTTTTAAACCAGGAGTGTTTAATAGGATCTGATGTTTAAAGTGCACGTAACTAATTGGACCTAATCTTCACAATCCTCCTTTCCTCCCCCCTCTCCTGATGTTTTCCCTCCTCCTTTGCTTCTCTCCCTGTTTCTAGCACAGAGATCCTCCATCCTTGCCACGGCAGAGCCCCGCCAGGATCATGAGCTGATCCCACAAGGATCATACCAAAGTCTTTCAGAACTCTCCAGGGTTACCCACACAAGCTCTTAATTCCTCCTGCAGTTCCTCTGCTCTCACCATCTCCTCCTTAGGAGTTCACCCAGGCCTGGCTTGGCCCAGGGACACAGGCACAAGCCCGGCATTAAAGGCTTGTTTTAACAGGAAGGTGAATACTGGCCAAAAAACCCCAAACACCTGATTTGAGGAATGGAAAACACAGGGGGATTTTCTGTTCTTCTCTGCAACAATCACCAGCCTCAGACTGTTTTATTTCAGTATCGCTCTCTCCAGTGCTGTGGTAAAAGTTGCACTCTTTTGAAGAAGAGTCCTCTCCAGGAGTAGCCAAAATGTTCTGGTTTCGAGAATTGTTGTAATTGTCTGAAACAACACCTTCCTTTGCTTCATCGTTTATAAAATTGAAAAAAATATAAAAGGTTTTCCTATCATCCCTTCTTCACAAATTTCAGGCATGAGGAGTCTTGCAAGCAAAGAAGCCACAAAATACACCACACAGTGTTTCTAGAGCAGCTCTGGTCAGTCCCCTGCCCATCCACATCCAAGTCTCAGCTGTGCCCACCTTGAAGGACAGCAAACCCGTGCCTCAGTTTCCCCTGCCCTCACTCCCTGCAGTGCTGTGGGAGAACAAGAGCAGGAGGAATTGGTACTTCATGGCCCGTTACTGTAGGACCTTTCAGCAACACTCCTCAGACCCCAGAGAAAAATATTGTTGACCCCAACTGACCAAGAGAAATGAAAGCAGAGAGAAACCAGGGGTTGTTCTCAGCAGAGAAGCTGGGGCTGCCCCAACCCTGCCAAGGTTCAGGGTCAGGCTGGATGGGGCCCTGACCAGCCTGGGCTGAGAGAAGTGTCCCTGCCCACGGCAGTGGGGCTGGAACAAGAGGGGCTTTAAGACCCCTTCCAACCCATACCCTTCTATGCTTCAAAGGGCCAGGAAGGGCCCTTGTGCATCCTTTTCAAATACCTGCATCTTAATTACTTCAGAGGACACATTTCTGATGCTGGACATGCAGCTAACCCAGCTGGGGTGTCTTTCATGCCTTCCCACCTCATTTTGCAGAAATGGAGTGTACAGATCCTGAGAGCAAGGGCATCTCACATCTCCAGGCCATCAGGTGATTGAGGAACCTTCCCCAGGAACATTCTCCTACCTCCCTGTGCCAGCTCCAGCAGCTCCTCAGGCAGGGCAGCCCAGCTGGGGCCGTGCCACGGGCTCACACACCCACATCTGGTCACATCTGGCCCAGGCTGCACCTCCACCATCACTGACCACTGCTGGGTATTCCCATGGAATCAATCCACCCTCTTATATTTGCCACTGAATCCAGATCTGGCACTGCCCTGAGATTTATGCTCCACACAAAGCAGTGACAGACAGACAGGGTTGGGAGGTTAAGGAAGCAATATTTCCAGAATTTGCATAAAACAAGGGCATTTCATAATTTAGCTGATGCAGATTTGGATAAGATGAAATCGTTGGCCATTTTATAATTAGATGGCTAATCATAAAATAACCTTTGCGAGTCATCAAAAACCATTATTATACAAATGAATTCCTGCTTGGTGCTAAACTTACTTTACCCTCGTCCTTGAGGACCAGAGACAGTAAAAGACAACCCTTTTTTTGGTAGAATTCATTCTGCAGCCAGCCCCACGGTTTTACTATGTTTTATGGATCACAAATGCTTAATCAATAATGCAGTGCTTTCGGGAATGATGTTCTTTCTCATGTCTCTCTGTCTGGAATTGTTTGGCTGGCTGCTCACAAATCTTTTGACCGGATTCATTGTTCTGGAGATACCCTTCCCTGCATCTCAGGGCAGATTCATCAGCTGAGCTGGAAGGAGTGGGAAGGTTTATGGGGGTAAAAAGAGACGTCATGGCAAGCAGGTAGAATCATTGCTCTGGGTTTGCTGGTCGACTTGGCAGGTTAATGAATGGCCCTAGAAAGCCTTTGAGTATGCAGCTGCTGGAAGATCCCTTCTTCAGCAAATAAAAACAAAGCTGGAGCACTTCTTCACACGTGCCGGTGCTGCTTGTCTCAGAAAACAAGGGTAAGAAAGGCAATTGCTGCCCCCTTCAAGCCCAGGAGCCTTGTGCATCTCAGTGCCTGGGTGTGGAGATGATGCTGCCCAGAAAAGCAGGTTTGCCTCCCCAGGGGTTTAATTTCTGTCCAGTTACAGGGGGATGGATGTGTTGCTCCATCAGAGCTCAAGGGGGAGGTCCAGCATCCCCAGCACAGACCCCACACTCATCTCCCCCATATCACATTGTTTCTCTGCCCTGTAGGGCTGTTGTGAGAGCTGCACTAAACATCACACAAAACAACCCTGCACCAGCACTGGGGACCAGCCCTGACCCAAAACCCACACCAAGTTTCACCAGCACCCTGGGCTCCTGTCACCACCTCCATCCCAGCACCAGCAACTTCTACAGCTCAGACTTTGCTTCAGGATCAAAGCCTGAGGGAAAGAGACACTCAGAACAGGTACAACTGTCTGGAGATGGAAAAAATTAGGAGAAAATGGCTGGATGTTTGTAAACCTGGAGTCAAAGCAACAGCCATTGTCTGCAGGGCAGCCCCTGCCCAGAAAAGGTGGTGAGAAGCTTCTCTAGGAAGAGTCTGTAAAATAAAGCCACCTCATTCCTGTCCTCTCTGTTTAACTTCCCATGCCCATTTTAAGAGGAATTAACTGTTGTAGCTCAGCCCTAATTTGTGTGCAGTGTGTAGCAGGTACTGACTGTGTCTGACTTGGCCACCGGAGTAAATGTGGGGCCTGCTCAGGCCCCACGGACAGGCAGGAGGGAGAGCAGGCTCTGTCCCATCGCACAAATCACCTGAGACTGCATTTCTCCTGATGGTCTCAAAGCACTTTGGCCAACAGGGATTAACCCAAAGCCCTCCACACCCCCACGTGCAGCTGGGGCTGAGCAAACCCTCAGCTCACGGCAGGTGGGGCTGAGCAAACCCTCGTCTCACGGCAGGTGCTGCAGGGAGAGTCTCCCCCGGGCACCAGAGGCTGCAGCTCCCTGGCCACCCCCTTGTCCCCTCTAGGTCACACCCCACCAGTGCTCCCCAGAGCAGATGGATCATCCCACTCATCCCAAACATACCAATACACACTTTTAGACACAGTTTCAGCATGAACTAAACAAGACCTTACCCCCAGCTGTGCTGCAGCCGCTGGGATGAGCCCAGGGAGAAGCAGGACCCACAAGGACCACCAGGCTAGGGAGCTTACAGAAGTGGGGGGCCCTCGGGCTTCCACCCATGCAGCGCAGAGTAGCTGCAGGGCACTGAGTGTCTCATCAGCTGTGCAAACAGAGCATTTCAAGGTCCATCACACAAGCCCCTTCTCACTGCAGCACACTTATATTTTAATTAGTAGCTTATGGGCTGATTAGCCTGTTGTTATCCTGCAGTGTGTGCAGGGCTGGCAGGCTCCCAGCAGGCAGGTGGGCTCCAGCAGGGCAGGCAGGGAGCACACATTCCTCACTGGGTGCTGCTAAATGCACCCCCCATCATGAAACCCTCATTGCCCTGGGGCTGCTTCCTTGGGTGTGGAGGGAAACTGCGGTGGGGGAAGCAGGAGCGAGCCTCTGTCAGTCTGTTGAGACCTGAGATGTGCCCAGCTCCTCAGCTGTAATTCACCCCTGCAGCTCATAAGGCAGGCAATTCATAAAATACCATGGGCCTTTGGGGCTGGGTCATCTCACCCCACAGCCATCAGTCACCTGATAACACTGAAGTCTTATTTTTATCCTAAATAAGAGGGATTGAATAAACTAGGGCAGGTGGTGGAGGAAGAGGATTAAGTCCATAAACTTTTTTTTTTTTTTTTTTTTTTAAAGACAAAAAAGCTACTTTAATATGTGGGTCATACATCATTTACTGCCACACACCTGCCTACATCTGCACACTGCAGCTCAGACAGGCACATGATCCTCCTCTAAACCTGGTGCTAATCCCAAAATCCTAAAAACTGTTGACCCATCATTATTAATTAGCTTGCTTACCAAAGCACACAAGAGAGATGATCGTGTTATTAATTTCTGGGCTACCTGCTGTGATGCCATCTTGGGCAGGGGGAGCCTGACAGGAAGGATTTCCCTCCCACAGCCCCCACCAGCACCCCAGGAGTCGGCTGTGCCCCCAGAGCAGAATTCCAGCTTGGAGCTCCACGGTGCAGGATAGCGGTGTCACCACAGCAAGCCGGTAATAAACATAATTATAGAAGAAACTTATGATTATTCAGAAGAGCGTGTGGGCAGCAGCAAGCAATCCATGATGTAGAAGCGTTTCAGTAACTGCAGCAGAGCTTTCCAGCTCTCCCAGATCCATATTTTATGAGAAGAGCAGACGGAGGCAGCAGCAGAGGGTCTTGCAGAGCTCCCTCTTTAACCTCAGTACTGCCACCGAAAGCTCAGCATAACCAGGGTTTGCTGACACCTCCTGCCACGAACGTGTCTGGGTGTCACAGAGCTGATGGCACCCAGCTGTTTGCTCCCAGGTTTGTTCCAGAAATTTACTTTCTCCTGAGAAAAGGACACCCTGGTGCCTTCCCACTTTGCTTTGCCTCTCCCACCGCCCCACGGAGACAGCCCAGCGGGGTGCAGGACGCCCGCTGGCAGCAGCAGATGGGAGGACACTCAGCTCATCTGGGAGGACACCAGGCTCTGTCACACAGCCCCAGCCTTGGCTGGGAGCCCACCTGGGCACTCTGGACCGCTCTTTGGCCCGTGGCCCGAGCTGCTTTCCAGCCCAGGCAGGCTGGTGTTGTGTGGGATTCACATTATTTATGGCTTGGGCGATGGGAAGCGTACCAGACACACACACTGCACCCCCACGAGCTGATGTGAATGCCTGGGGCATGTTTCCTAACAGAGCTATTATGGATTTAAATGATAGCATTTTCCCAGCACTTGCAGCAAGATGTTTTCAAAAGCCCCATGTGCTAAGCCTTAGCTGAATAGCTGAGTGATCTCTTGCAGAGATGGGGGCCCAGAAAGGAGGAATTTAGTTGATTCCTTATCAGCAATACCTAAAATGGCTTTTTTTTTTTTTTTTCTTTTTTTCCCCCTAGGAGAATGACTTATCCTTAGAAACAGCAGTTCTGCCTTCCTGCCCAATGGAGAGCTGAAGCCCTTTGTCCTCACTGCATCAGCCCACTGTGCTCTCACCAGCTTCCCACCCTGACCTGGCTCCTTCTCCATCTCCCAAAGTCCATCTGATGTCCTGGAATCATCCCTGGCCCAGTGCTGTGGCCACAGGGGCAGGAGAGGAGAACAGCCAGGCCAGAGTCAGCTGGGCACCAGTAAAACCCCCAACTGGAATCTTAAAAAAATATATGAGGGAGATGGGGAAGGTTTTGCATTTCAATGTGGCTTGTCCTGATAACAGAGGAAACTCAGCAGGTCTCCAGCCAGCCAGAGAATGCTCAAAACACCCACGACAGACACAGCATGGCCTTTATCAAACTGAAAAAATGCTCACCTCCCTTCACTTTATCTTAAAAGACACCTCTCGAGGTCACCTACCCAGAGAAGGCGACAGGAGGAACCACACAAACATGTTCTGCTTCAGAACGGCTTTTCTAACAAAAATACCATGTGTGAATTCCCTGCCTGACCCAAAACCAGGGCAGGATGAGTGGGGACAGCTGAGAGAGCACCCAGAGAGCATCCCCCAGGCACTGTCAGCTCAACAAGCCATCCTCCCTGGGGTCAGGCTCTGCCTGGGCACACAGAGCCAGCACAGCACCACACCAGGCCTTTCTCCTCGGGGTTTCACAGCTTTGGATGCACAGGTGTGGGTTCTGGCTGGGTCTGACCTGGGAAACATCCGTAACCCCAGTCTGGAGGAAAGTGCTTTGTAAGAATGTTGTTGATGTGGTGGGAGGATCCAAGAGCCACAAACAGCAGCCTGGACAGGGGCTGAGGGCTGGGAGGGGTCAGCCCCAGCTCTTTGGCCAGCAGGTTACCAGGCACCGGGAGGTGGGAGGCAACAGAGGGCCTTTGCTTTTACACCAGCATCAAAAGCAGCACCAGCTGTGCCTGGAGGCAGCAAGGGATTGATTCCTCCTCCTCCTCCCTCTCCCCTTTCCTTGCCCAGGAGCTGGGGCTTGCTGCCAGTGCCACAGCTCTGACACCACGCTGAGCAGAGCTCACCTGTGCCTCTCCCCAGGGAGGGAGCAGCACAAACGTTTTTCACCAGGAGCTGGCAGGTTTTCCAGCCTGCTGTGTTCCCCTGCCTTTAATAGGGCTGTGCTCCTCTTTACCCACTCCCGAGGTGGATACAGCAGCTCCTCCCTGGGCAGGTCATCCAGCACGGTGGGAAGAGCTCTTGATTTCATGGACAAGTATTTATAAGAAGCTCGTGCTGGAGCCTGTGCTTCACCTCCCTGTTTTATTTTTAATCTTCGTTTCATAGAGCTCAGACAATTCTTTCAAGGTTCCCATGAATGATCTTTATCCCTTCTGCAGCTCATTCCAATTCTGTGAATAAAATCCCTGGGTGGCCCTGAAAGAAGAAGGGAAAAAGGATGACATTTGAAGTGAAGTAAGAAGCTGAAAAGAGAACATATTTTTAAAGAAAACTCACAATTCTAGCACCAGCAAGCCATAAACAAGCATGTTTGGCATCTGCAGATCCCAAAACCCCGTGCAGGGAGAGGTAAAATAGAGATGAAGGGGGGGTTATCTGCAGTTCACAGGCAGAGGACTGGGCTTCTAAGGAGGGAAAGTCTGAGCTGCACATACATTTTGTCTCTCTGAGGGCAGGGGGATGACCTTGAGGTCAGCTTGAGCGCATCAGATGAAAAAACATCAGAGCACATGAAAGCTGCCAGAGGCAGAGATTCTGAATTGCCCTACCCCAAGTGAGCCTCTGAGCCCCATTTTTAACTCTCCTCCCCAGGCAGGGAAGGACTCCTTTCCACAGGCAGTTTTGAGGCGTTTCTCTTCTTCTCGATCCACTCCTTCCTGAAGCAGGAAAGCTTTTCACCGCTGCCGGGGGTCCTTCCACCCACCTGCACCCTCATCATGCCCTCCCCACTCCCAACCAGTTCCCATCCTCCCGGGGCCTCCTGGATCAAGCAGTGCCTCAGCCCACGGCAAAGCCATGTGGCTACAAAGGATGATTTGCACTTATTGTCCAAGATGGGTCTGAAATTCGTGTCACTCCCCACTTTGCCACCGAACGGGAGGGGCTTTGCCCTCCCCTGTGCGATGTGAGGCGATCCCTGCTTCACTCCTGCCTGCCCCGCCGCTCCGGGAGGGAAAAGCAGCTGCCAGCAGGGAAAGGATGCGCTGCTTCGGCCTCATCCAGCTGCTCCACGGCGTGCCAACACTCCCCCTTAGCGGCGGGAGCGGAGAATAATCCCTCAAACCAGAAATAAACCCTAACTAAGGGACAAAACGCTCTCCTGGCTCAACACGGGTGTGCGTGTAGAGCTGGGGGTTAATCCAGCTGCATTTCCACGGCGTGGCACTCGGAATAAAAAGATACCTGACATTCGGAGAGGGGGGAAAAGGTTTCCTTCCTTGCAATGGGAGGACGCTGGGTGCGCCCCCGAAGGCGGAGCAGGGTGGGATTTGCAGGAGGGGCAGGCAGTGCCCTCACACACCCCCTCGGGATCATGGGCAGCACAGGAGCCACGGCAGGGAGGGCTCCGGAGAGCTGCGGCTGCAGGGATTACTAGGCAGAAATTAATCTGTAAAGAAAACTTAGCAACAGTTAGAGCAAATATTGATTTTGTGTTTGTCTGCTTCTGCAGGGCCTGAGAAATGGCAGATTTAGACATTAACTGGGCTGTTTTGGCTTAATTCAAACCTCGATTTACACTGACCCTGGGAATAGACCAGTACATCAGCAAAATTGAATCTAAAGTTATTATATTTTTTTTCCCTCTTATCTGGTCCTTTTCTGCAGATCTGACAGCAATTTTGGCACCTGTTACCTCCTGTACAATTACAGATAACTCACTTTATTTTCACAGCCAGGCACTGGGCTCTCCCTTCCCCAGTGGATTGAATTAAGCCCTTTCAGCAGACTAGTGGCACCAACCCCCCCCCCAAAAAACCCCAAATCCCATCTTTAAGACATCACTGTTGTACAAGGCATTCCATTCCCTGGGCTGGCTGCCTTGCTCAAAGTCAAAGCTTCGAGTGAGCTTTCCAAAACTGAACAAATTTTGAAAAATTCTGAGGGGGGTTAGGAATGCAACATCTATTTCTTTTCCTACAGCATCTATTTAGTATCTCAGGAGAACAAAACCAAACATTTACAAACATAAACCTGCTATAAAGAACTAGATTTCCCTTTCACAAGCTATTAGGTCACCAGGTCACACACAGCCCTGGTGATGATTCTGGCCACTGCCAGCCACACTTGTACAGAGTTATTTCTGCCCATGGCCAGGGGAGGGGAGCCTGTGCTTGTCCCTTGGATGGTTTTGCTGAGTCTTTTCACAGCAGGGGTTTTAACTCCCTGGAATTTCTGGTTCCTAGCATCTTCCCAGTGGATACATTCATTTCCTCACCCTGGACCCTTCGGTTTCCACAGCAAAATGTTTTCCCCTGGCCCAGTACCATATTTTAATATTTGATTATTCTGTTCAGATAGAGATGAAGAACTGCAGTTTTCTCACACTAGAGACAGGATTTTAAGTTTCCAAAGCAGAGTTATTTTCCTGTCCAGCTGCAGCCAGCTCTTAGCACAAGTGGTCTCCATCTCTTGCAAAACCCAGGAGCTGCTCAGCTAACCCTCAGCATGTGCCTGCCCAGCTAAAATCACCCTTTAAATTTCCCAAACCTCTAAACCCACAGGTTACAGCATAAAAAAAAAAAAAAAAAAAAAAAAAGAACGAGAGATTTTACAAGGTTATTGCTGAGCAACTACTCAACAAAAACCATAAGCAAAGGCAGGAGAGGAAGCACTTTCCTGCTGTCAGTAATGCCCAGGATCAAAGCATTTTTTGGCAAAGCAGAAGCCCTGGACCCCCCACCCCAACCTCCCCTTGCACTCAGCACAGGGTCCTTTCCTGCACTGAGCAGTGATAAAGCCCAGGGAACATCACTGAGGTGTGACCAATTAATGTGGAGCTACTAATGATCCTGTGATGGAGAATTTCCTCTGCTCTGTGCCATCACACCTGCTAGTAAGGAACTGTCAAAGGTCAGCAGGGCAAGGCTGGGCTGCAGCAGGAATTACAGCCAGGCCAGCAGAGTCTCCTGCCACAGCTGCCAATACCCGGGGAACTCCAAGGTCCTGGAAAACAAACCATGGATCTCGTGTCCACAAAGCCCTTGCTTTGCCAGGGCTGGTCTGATACCCTGTTCCCTAGCTGAGCCCCATCATTTGTCTTTTTTTTAATTATTATTATTATTTCCTTTAGATGCAAGAAATGCCCAAAATATGAGGAATTTCTCTGTTCACCACTTGCATTTCTCCACAGTCAGACGTCTCTCCCCATGGGTGTGGAACCAAAGAGTCCCTGTGAGCAACCTGCTGTTTGCACAGGCTTTAGCAGAATTAGCTGTGAAAACAAGATAAAAAGGCTGTGAAATCCCTCTGAGCAGCAGGAAGGAGCCCAGCAGCTGAGAGCCCTTGGAGGGACACACAGCAGCTCCCACACTGCTGACCTTGGAGCTGTGTGAGCTCAGTGCTCCTCAGCCCCACCAGGCTCCATCCAAAGTAAGATTGCCAAAAAACCCCATGTATGTCCTTTTTTAATCTCCTTACTCCATTATTTTTATTCTTCCCAGCTTCTTTAAAGCTTGTCCTAGCTGGAAACAACATCCTGTTAGCAGTCAGGGGACTGCCACAGGCCAGGAGCTCCAGCTATGATATTCCCTTCCCACTCCTGGTAAAAATCCATTCTTTTTCCATGTCTGGACTCAACCAGAGAGTCATCTGATCTGTTGTGGAATGCAAACTACCAAAAGACAAACTTGAAAATCAAACAGCAATGTGGGGTTTGTGCAACAAGCTGGGCCATGGGAGGGGATTCCTCCCACACACAGCCAATGCTCCTGGAACACTTTCACCCTGGTTTTTCATTTGAAGCTAAATTAAACCTCCAGATTTCCCTTTGTGGATGAAAGTTGTGCTGCTCTGTGTTACTGCAGAGGCCTCAAAGGGACAGCAGCCAGGGACATGCAGCCTCAGACTGACAGGGGTCTCCAGCTCCAGTCCAGTATGAAGTTCAGCCTCTCTGAGATTTTTACTGGAAAGAAAGCAGAGCATCCAAACTCACAGGAAAAACAAAGCAAGGGCAATCTTTTTTGCCTCACCTGTAGAGCAAAGTCTATTCCTGGGCCCCAGGACAATCAAGCTGGGCTGGCAACCTCCACATTAGAAGCAGCTCCCTTTTCCAATTAAAAGCTAATTCTCTTTTTTACTCATCAACTATGCTAGACCTTGGGATTTTTCTGCCCCTTTCCATAAAGGTTCTGCAATGCAGGGCAGCCTGCACTGCCTGGATTTACAGCCTCAGAGAAGCAGTTAATATTCTGTCTCATCCTCCTTTCATTTGGGGGCAGCTCTCAAACAGAGGTGCCAGGCTCACATCCTGATTTATCCTTTAGCAGGGCCTGCCTGCTCAGAGCTCCCAGCTCATGTCAGCTCCAGGAAGGAATTGCAATTCCAGGCTTGGGTTTGTACAGTCACCCACAGTAGGAAGAGCCGAGCCCACCAAAGCCCAAGCAGAGAGGGATGGGTTTATGACAATTTCTCTTAAAATAACACCAGAATGGGAGCAGCTAAAGCCAGGCTTTCAGACAAGTGGTCCCAGCTGTCTTTCCAAAGCAAACACTGCAACACCGAGAAACAGAAATAAAAATTACTTCATGGATTTGCTCTGGCCCTGAGCTTGTAAAAATGAAAAATGAGCGGGGTTTCTAAACCTCCCTCATTTCCCAGGATCCAAGGCTTTATTAACAAGTTTGTCAGTAAGGATTTTCTGACTCTATTTCCAGCATAAGCCACAACCTGGAATGAGATTTGTACGGCCCAGCTCTGGTTTTCCACCCTGGGGTGAACACATCTTCGCTGTGTGCACACCCCCAGGCAGAGGCACATCTGCCAGGATGGCCCTGGCCAAGGAAAGCACAGCACAGCTCACCCAAAAAGCTCTTCCTGTACTGTCAGAGTTGCTCTTCAGTTTTTCCAACACCTTTCCAGTTGCAGAGTTAATATGTTGCTAAGATTGCCACATTCCATCCTCGGCTACCTCAAACCAGGGCAGTGCTACTGTTCCTACACTGGAATAGCTACAGAGATGCAACTTTAGCCTCCAGAGGAAGGGTAACAAAAAGGCTCTGCTACATCACACACTCCTGCTGCTCTCCCTCCAGCCTCCATCCCCCCCTGCAGTGATCCCAACCACCAAACACACTGTGGCACCAGCCCACAAAGTAGCCAGAACTTCTGAGCAGCTGATGAAACCACTAAGAGTGTGTGGGGGAACAGCCCCTCTCCTCCATGCCAAGGAGACAACAGGAATTCAACAGCTTGCCAGGAGAGCAAAGAGCCCCCACAAAAAGCAGCACTTTGCTGTGAGGCAGAGGCAGAGCCCAGGGGATGTGAGCACCATCATTTATTGGAAGAGGGAGCACAGTTGTGGGGAGAGGCCCCCGCTGGAGCCATGGCAGGACAAAGCAGCCCCACGGGGAGCGAGGGGCTCCAGGCACAGGTCACCCCACAGCACCACACCCTTCCTCCTCCACCCCAGGGAGACATTCCACCCCCTGGGAGAGCCAGGAAGGAGACTCAAGGCATGCAGGAACCTTCACAAAGCCATTCCTGAGGTACCAGAGCAGCAGCAGGGATCCAGGGATGCTGTGAAGCCAGTCTCCAGCACCTGCTGCACGTGCTGCTCCAAGGTGGAACACAGCTGCTGCTTCCACTTGTCCAGAACTCAGGCCTTGCAGAGAGAGGTCTTGCTGTCAGCTCTCCAAGCCTCCCTCGTTTGTCTTTCCATAATGATCCCAAAGCTTGCATTCCACACACTAGCCAGCAGTTAGCCCAATTTATTACAATGTAGATCTACCTGGGAACTGAAGGGAAAAAAAAATCCACTCCCATATACTAAGGCCTGGCAGAAGATATTTTTTCCTGTGGTTCCCCCTCCGCTCATTAAAAAAGTTTAAAAAATAAAATTAGAAAGCAGAACAATCCTTCATGATAAGATTAAGGTCCTTGATGTATGACTCTGTTTCAACGTGCCCAAAAACTGCCGAGCTTTCTCCTGCATGAAGAGCTGGTCTTGGGTTCCACCACAGGCCACTGCTTTCCAAGCCCTGGTCATCTGCAGAAGGAAAAGAAAGGATGTGTAAAACACAGTCAAGGGAGAGGACAAGCATCTCATTGACACCCTGTTCTAAAAGACTGCAAAAATAAACAAAACTAACACAGGGAATAAAACTTCAGAACCCATCTGGCAACCAGGAGGAACATGCCCACCACCAGTTACTCCTCACAGCTGAGGTGGTAATTTCTGGGGTTTAGGTTCAGCAGTTTCCCAGGTGAGTGATTCATTTCAAGACAATCCACGTGCCCTTTCAGGGCTTTCCCTTACTTGCCTCAAGACAAAAACCCCAAAGCATAAACCTATTAAAACTCACTGCCCTGAAGAGAATCTAGAACAACAGAAGGAATTCAAGCACAGCTTTGGAGTTTATTGCCAACCGGTTCAATTCCTCCAGGAGCTGCTGGGCCCCAGGTCTGCTCTGATCAAATGCCATCCCTCACAGCAACCTGGTGCCTTCAGTTTCCACAGGGTCCCACAGCATAAAAGAGGAGCCAAACCCCAGGTGTGCTTCAGCCTCTGCATGCAGAAAGGGCACACACAAGGTGTTTCTGCACTCCAGGGAAGCCCCTGAGAATCCTCTGGTAAATGCAGGCAGGAGACAGGCAGTGCCCTGAACTGCAAATACCTGTTCACGTGCACTGCAGGGAACCAGGGCTCCAGTGCTGGCCACAGCAGGAACGTCCCATGCAGCCAGAGTGGCTTTGGGACCACTGAGGCTCAACCCAGAGCTGGATGAGCTTCCTTAATAAAGAACTGCCTCTGCCAGCAGCACCAGAGCAGCACAATAAATCCCCAGAGCCCAGACAGCCCTGCTGGCTGTGGGCAATGGGATTTCACTGCACACCTGTACTCTGTCACCACACCAGCTGCCTCCCTGTCACCCCTGAGTCACTCCTGAAGTTTATTTATACAGAGCTATTAGCTCTGGGAGCAACACGACCCTGGCGAGGACAGGAGGAGAAATGGAAGTGTTTAAGAAGGGTTTATTTTGGGAAGGGGAAGGAATTACTCTGGCTGAGGGGTATTTATTTGTCAGAAGAAAGAGGTTTCACAAGACAGCTCTAATGCAGTGACAGATGCCTCCCTCACTGCAGTTTTCTGAGGACAACACTGCACCTTCCTGGGGTGGGAAAACACCATCACAGGAGCCCCCAGTTGCAGTTTAACCCCCCAACAAGGACAGCACGTGTTTCCATCCCCACTGAAGCTACCAGAGACCCCAAGTGACTCTACCCAAGCAAACATGCACAAAATTATTATGAGGTGCAAATCCCACTATCTAAGCTACACTGCCCAGCAAATAAGGAATATCCCTCCATGAATGGATCTTGCCTGTGAGTGGTGAAGATTGTAGAGACCTGTTTATGCCCCAGAGGGCATTTGTAGGCTGCTGTGAGTCCAGCACAACCCAGTTCCAGCTGTGCAGAGCTGAGGAACAGAGCTGCTGTAACGGCACCAGGGACCAGGTGCCACACTGCCAGCTGGAGCTCTGTACTGCCACAGGGCAGGATAAAGCAGGATAAAGCCCAGCCTATGCTGCCTAAGGCACACAGCCTTCCCCAGAACCCAGAAACACCCTGAAAAACACAGGGGTGGGAAATACCTTCCATTTAACCTTTATACAGCACTTCAGAGTTGCTCTGCCCTGGAAAGCAAAAAGATGAGCTTGCTGTTGTCCATTCAAGGAGTGCCCACTGGAAAAAGGAAGGTTTGCTTTACTGCCAGAGGAGTCATCCAAATTCCTTGATGGGTGAGAATTCCCATGAGGAAATCCAGAGCCAAACATGCTGAGCAGGCCACAGCTGTGGCTTTGAGGAACACAAAATGACACCTCTGGCTCAACATCTGCCGGCCTTGGTGTAAAGACAGCCCCGACAGTGCAGGGATGCCTGTGCAGCAGCTCAGAACTCCACCCCTCACTCCTCAAGGAACAAGGGCTGCACTGGAAGATGAACTCCTGCCTGGGAGAGCAGTGCCTGCTGCAGGGCTTACCGGTGCTGGGGGCCTGAAATGGCTTGGCATTTTCCTGTAGGACATCTTCTCTGGCTGCACTTGCACGAAGGCTCTGTTGAGCAGACCACTGTCATTCTTCCTGCTCGAGGAGGAGAGGTTCAGGGACCTTGATAGGAAATTCACAGGCTGCACCAGGAGAAAAAGTGTAAGGAAAGAAGAAATGCAGCCCTTCATCCACATTGACGTGGACTGTTCAAAGGCAGCTCCAGGCTGCCACTGCTGCTTTGCACAGTTGTTTTCAGAGCAGAGCCAGCTCTGCCCCTGCTCTGAGCACACAACCCCTCACCTGGGCTTGTTTGAAGCACACAGCCTTGGGGAGGGCAGGCAGGTTGTGTGTCACGTCTTCATCCACAATATCCAGCGCCAGGGACTTCCGCACCTTCTTGATGGGACTCCTGCGCAGCTGGGGAGTGCAGGAACACCAGAGTCAGCATGAACACAGCCATGAACACAGGAACACCAGTGTCAGCATGAGCCCAGCCAGGAACATAGGAACACCAGAGTCAGCATGAACACAGGAACACCAGTGCCATCATGAACACAGCCATGAACACAGGANTTGTCACCATGAGCCCCCAGCCATGAACACAGGAACACCAGTGTCAGCATGAGCCCAGCCAGGAACATAGGAACACCAGAGTCAGCATGAACACAGGAACACCAGTGCCATCATGAACACAGCCATGAACACAGGAACACCAGTGCCAGCATGAACACAGCCATGAACACAGGAACACCAGTGCCATCATGAACACAGCCATGAACACAGGAACACCAGTGCCAGCATGAGCACAGGAACACCAGTGCCAGCATGAGCACAGCCATGAACACAGGAACACCAGTGTCACCATGAACCCAGCCAGCAAAAGCCATCCTGAGGGCCCAGGTGCACACCAAGGCCATGTCACCCCAGTTCTCCATGGCACCAGCACCTCAGGAAGAAGATGTGTGCAGCCCTCCCCACCACAGGGCACAGCAGCTGACAGTGTCCCCCTCCTCGCACCTCGAGCCACCAGTTTAGAGCAAGAGCTTTTAGTAGGAAGGAAAGGCCACCAGGAAACTGAAACTTTTCATGCAAGCCCAACTTGCCCCAGGTGCTCCAAGTGTGCCAACAAGCCCTGAGCTCAGCATAAACCAGGACACTCCTGGCAGTATTTTAAGCAGGCCTTAACCTCAGGCACCTCTTGCTGATTAAAAGAGAGAAACCACAGGGCTAAAAACATTTTGGCACCAATAGCAGGATGAATAAACCCATCCAAAACACTCCTTAAGAGCACTGGGCAGCTTAGCAGCTGGTACTGGATACACAGGCAGCTCACCCCTTGTTTCCTCTTCTGTTTCTCAGGCTTCACATCATCCTCTACGATGAGTTCAATGCCAGCTTCACTTCGGAGCACCTCCTTCAAGTCTTCTTCCAGGTGAGGAGTGTGGGGCTGGGGTGAACAGGCAGAGAGAGCACAAGGCAGTCAAAATCTGTATGCTGGGCAGGCTCACAAGTGTTTCCCCCAAGGGACAATGGGGTCAGGAGAGCCCACAGTGGGAGGACAAACACAAAAACCTTTTTGCTTCCCAGCTGGAAAAGATATGACAAGTTTTCTGCTAGCCTGATGGATTTACAGGATCTCCAGGTGTGAGGGAATTATCAGCTGAACCCCAGAGTGCACACAGAGGCTGGGAGATCCACCTCCTCAGGGAGGCAGATCATTTCACTGCTCCTCAAGGCCATCAGTAGCCAAACACTGCAGCCTGATTCAAGGGCAGCTTTTGGCATTTTTAGCTGGTTTACAGAGGAGCTGAAATTCCTGCAGCTCCTTACAATGAAAATTAACACTATGACAATGTCCCCTTCACCCCTCCCCTCTCAGCCTGGCACTGCCAAACTGCCCTTTGTTCTGGCAGGGATAAGAGTTTGCTCACACCCCTGCCCCAGCCTGCCCCCACCCCGTGTCTCATTTGCATCCATCAGCACCACAAGCCACAGCCCTGCCCAGTAATTACCAGAGGTCTAATTGGTCCATATTTCTCCAGGGCATTTTTGAAAGGTGTGGGAGTGTGAGGGGTGTTGTCCACCACGTATGTCTGATCTGGTGTGACAAACCTGGAGGCAGAGTGGGAAAGACAAAGGATCAGACAGGCTGTAATCCACAAAAGGCCACACCCCACCCAGCAGCTGAGCACAGCAGAGGTCACTTGGCTGTGCCCCCAGTCAGCCTGGACACTCGCTCCCTGCACCTCAAAGAGCTGTTTTGGAGGGGAAAACACTGATTTAAGGAAAGCCCCAGGCTGCCTTGCCTCTGTCTCAGTAATACCATGACAAGTACTGAGAGCCATGTCTGAACTGGACCTGTGTGGAGAAGAGAGGAGGGAGGACTTACGCCAAGTTCTTCTGGAGCAGAGGGGTCTTGTCCCTGTGCAGTGGGGTGGTGACAATCACCTTCTGGCTGCACACAGGCGTAGAGGTCAGGGAGGGGTTCTCCAGTTCTAGTGTATCCTGTTTGGTCCAAAAGTTCAAGAACTGCACAGCACAGGAAAGAAAAGTTGAAGACACTCAGTCTCAAGCAGCCTAGCATTGCATTACTTTTTCCTAAATATGAGGGAAACCCTGAAGTAGAAACAACCCTCCCAAACCAGGGTGGGTTACAGACTCACAGTTCTGTACACAGACACACACATGAAAGTTGCCACAAGGTGCCTCACACCTATAAAGGTGATTCACTTCCCATAAGGGATGAGGTGATAAAGCTATCACAGCTACCAACTACAGAGTGGAAGAGAAGTTTCTCCTTGCACTGGTAATCCCAGCTCACCCAGTCTATTCCAACCTCAGGTTGGGAAACACGAGGGAAGTCCATGTAATACAAAGTGTACAAGCTAACAGGTCTTGCACTGAGCTCTCTTCAGCTTAAACTATGAGAAAACAATAAGCTGTGTTAGCTCTTCTGGGGTTTTACTTCCCAACAGCCAGTAAGTGACAGCTCTGCTCCCTTAAGGACCACTGTCTGTACCCAAGAGCCTCTTGGAAGAGAAAAACTATGTTTGTGACATTCACTGATGGCTGCAGCTCAGCTTGGGGCAGGGCCTCAAGGCACTTTGCCTTCTGAGACTCACTCCAGATATCCCTGCCTTTTACACTCCACAGAGCTGTACATTATGGTTCCTGCTCTGATTTCTTCTTCGTGCCTTTCATTCAAGGCCCACCTGAACCTGCATTTTGGACTCTCCTGTGGTGCCTCCCCTGTGTTTTCTGCTGCAGAAATGGCAGAAATAAAGGCCTGGCAGGCACAGTTGGGGAGGGTCTGGACAACAGAGCTGCAGTGGGAACTGTGTTGGAGAATGCAGCAGCCTCTATTCTGGTTTATAGACACAACCCCACCACTTCCACACGAGACACTCATGGGTCTGACCACCACAGTGCTCCAAGGTGATGTGTGTTGGAGACCACATGTGTGGACACTGTGGGACTCGCAGCAAAGGCTGAAAGATCCTGAGTCCCTTTTCCAACAAAGACAAGGCCAGGAGCATTTTCATAGGCACACAAGACAGATCTGCACAGGGTGGTTGCTGCCCAGCCTGTCTGTGTGGCTGAACTGCAAACAGACAGGGAAAGCAAGTTTTCACTGGTGCCACTCTGCTGCCCACAGCTGGGGCAGCAATGCCTTGGGGACAGCAGCAGTGTGCTCTCCATCACACCCTGGTATACAGATGGGGCTCCTTCCTCATCCTGGGCACGCGCCCTGCCCCTCACACAGGGGAGCTGGGCTTTCTTAAAACTGCAGTCACTCCCAGATAGAGACACAGGCTGCTGCTCCCACAGGAAGGGCAGTGCTGAAGAGAAGCAGTGCCAGAAACCAGCTCTGAGCCTTGTTTTAGCACAGGAACACACTCTGCACACTGGCAAGGCCTCATTCAAGGCAGGAGGAGCACAAAGATGGCAGAGCTGATGGGAATACATGACATTAGGGCAAGAAGATACCTGAGATGGAGAGAAGGGCAGTGTCTTTACAGGGGTGCCCTTGGGCGTCATGCTGTTGCAGGAGTCCAGGAAGGACATGCTGGTGCTGGCGACGTTCTCCGTGACAGGAGAGAGAGACATCTTCCTCTTCTTCTGCCTCTTCAGCACCGAGGGCGGGGTGCCAAACCTGCCCTCGGCGTGGGGGGAGATGGGGATGAGCTCTCCCTTGCTGCTCCTGCTCAGGTCAGAGATGGTGTGGCCGTCCAGGCGGTACTCGGTGACACTGGGCAGGGCGGGGGTGGCCTCGCCGGGCGTCAGCCTGGCCGGGCTGGCGCTGCCGCTGCTGCCGCCGGCCGAGGGCTCCTCGGGCAGGTCAAACTGGGTCAGGTCACACCACCCATCCGGGTCCTGCACACAGGGGAAACAGTCAGCAGCAGCACAGGGGGGCAGCTGGGCAGATTGGTGAACTGGCAGGTGAAATAAGTGGGGGTGTGAGACAGCTTTGGAAGGAGCCTGGCCAGGGGCAGCTCAAGCCCTGCTCTCCTCTGCCATAGGCACAGCTGGAGCCAGAGCAGGGATCCGACCCAGCTGAAAGCTGCTGCTTGTGCATGGGGCAGGTCTTTCTATTTATGCAAGGCTGGTTTCCCTGTTCGGGTCACAGCACAGCTGCACAAACAGCTGCACCCCTTCAGAGAGGGGATAAGAAAAACAGCTGGGCAGAGGGCTGGGGACAGGGACTGAAGGAAGCAACTATCAGCCACAGTCTTGGGCACACCTGTGAAGCTGGGCATGGGGCTCTGGTGTAATCTGCACAGCTAAGAGCAGATTAAAACTAACCAGAGCAGCTCAGAAACGAGCTGCTTCACTGCTCCAGCTCCACCCCACCAACAGCCCACAAGCAGGCCCCCCAGGGCCCACAGATGTGCTGCTCAGCCTCAGGCACACTGTCTTCCTGTACAGAGGCAAAGTGACTCCTTCACGGGTCGTAAGCGCCTCAGGCAGGCTGGGGGCTGCAGAGGAAACTTCCTCTGAGGGCAGCAAAGTGCCCTGTTGATTTTAGCCAGCCTTCCACCCTGGTGTTCCTCTGTCACCCAGGGGACCTCAGCACTGCCTGACTGGCTGAAAATAACAAATTTCAGTGAAGCTACCTCCAGTGAAAGCAAATGGTGGCAATTATGCCAGCGTGAAGGGGTCTGTCCTGCACAGCACAATGGGCTTGGCTTATTCCCAGTCTGTCCTGTCCTATCCCACCCCCTGACAGGACAGCCAGGACAGTCAATGAGCATGGGCCTGAACCATTACAAAAAGGAGAGCCAGGGACACTCTGCCTGACAAAGAAGGGCTTGAAATTAAGTTTGCCAGCACTCACAACCTCCCACACAGGCAGAGCCCATGCACAAGGACAACCAGCTAGGAAAATCTACAAGCCCACAGCAATATTGGCAGAGCTGGAAAGGTCTAATCCAGCCCTGGAAGAGACACGGGGGAAGCTGCAAGGCAATGACAGACCCAGTGCTCCTCAGGGTGATGATCAAGGGGATCCAATAAGTTCACTCAAACAAAAAGGGTGAGGATCAGTCTCCTAACAGTAACTGGAGGAACAAGGGTCTGTTACTTACAGATTCAATCATGTCCAGAGCTTCACTGAAGGCTGGGGCACAACCTGGGTACAAAGAGTTGGCAGCTTCAACGACCCATTTGTAGGGTGACTCGACCATTGAAGCTCCATCCTCGGGCACTGCATCCTCTGGGGTCCCCTCCACGTTCTGCTCTGCCACTCCTGCAGCTGGCAGCTCCAAGGGCAACTCCTGCACACCCGTCACTTCCTCATCACTGACATCTTCTTCCTTTATTTCAGAGACATCCACTGGCCAGTTCGGCGCGACGTTCTTGGCACACACAACAAAGAAAGTCCAGGTATGAGCAGGAAGCAAAGGAACAGTGTCAGGTCCTGGGGACAGAGAGCACCTGGACACGTTCAGCTTTGCCCACTCTCCTACCCACCACTGGGTTTGTTTCACAGCCCCATTCTCCCTCACTGCTCTGTCCCATACACTACCTAAGGAGTCCATGCAACATAAAGAGCACAAGACTGTTTAATTCAAGATTTCACTTAACAGTGTCCCAGGAGAAAGTTGTACATGCTGAGCATGTAGCACTAGTTCTATGTTTCTTATTTACCAGGAGCCTGCCTTCAAAAACTACATGCTTTCTCCATGAAAAAAATCCCTGGGTGTACTTCCCTACTTCCTTTTTTAGAGAAAAGGAACACAGTATCTCTTCATCCTGCTCCCACACACACTGTCTGGAGTAGCCTCCTTCTCCCACCAGCAACAGCACAATGAAGCCAAAAGAATATTTGGTGTCCAGGACAGATTGATGCTAGGATTGGCAAGGTAACAGCTCTAGCAGAAGCAGACTGCTGTCCTCTGCCTGGATAACACACTCAGGCTCCCTTAACACCTCTAGCTCCTGGAGGGAGAGATCTGGGAAGCTGGGGAAGGCACACACTGCCTGTGCAGACACCAGGCTGTGGAAAAGGCAGCAAGAGGCAGCAGAAGGGTGGATGAAGAGCTAATGAGAATGCATTAGCAGGGCAGGGGACTGACCCAGACTGACTGAGCGCAGTACCTGGCTCTCAGCTGTTGTCTGACTTGGCTTCTCCTTGTTATCCACCTCCACGAGGAAATACAGAGACTTGGACTCCTTGGTTTCATTGAGGAAACCTCCCGTGTCCACTTTCCGCTTGATGGTGGAGTTCCAGTGATTCTTCACAGCGTTGTCGGTCCTGCAGAGAAAGCAGCAGGGAACAAACCACCATTACAGCAGCTTTAAAGCACAGCTTGCAGCTCCAACACACTCCCCAGCCCCATCCCGAGAGCCTGACTCCACGGGCCACCCAGCAGGGAAGGCAGCAGGGAGCAAAGGGGTCCTACCTCCCAGGCAGCAGCTTGGCAATCTCCGCCCAGCGATTCCCCAGGACCTTGTGGGCCTCAAATATGATGCGATCCTCCTCCTCTGTCCACGAGGACTTCTTCACCTCAGGGTTCAGGTGGTTATGCCAGCGCTCCCGGCACTGCTTCCCCAGCCGCCCCTTCAGGTGCTTGGCTATCAGGGTCCACTGCTTGGTGCCATACTTTTTAACCAGTTCAATTACCTTGGGAGAGAGTGGGAGGGAAATAAGGAAATGGAATAAAGGAGGGGAAGGTCAGTACTTTCAAATCTTCAGGCTTTGCTCTTCGCCTCTCCTGGGACCAGGTGAGGGTGGACAAAGGAGGGCCCCTTTGGAGGAAAGCTGGAGGGACCCAGCAGGGCTATCAGGTGTTCCAGCCCTCATGAGGGCAGTGATTCAGCCAAATTTCTGCAAGAGGCTGTTTCCATGCAGACATTTTGCCACGTGTGAATGCAGATGACCCCTCACAGAACACGGGGTAGAGACTGACAGGTGCCCAGATGTAGAAACACATTCCCATTTCTGAGCAAGGGCCAAGTCCCACCTGCTCCAAGGCTCCTCTGCCCTCCTTACTTCCAAGGACCTGGCTGTGTGACAGCTCTCCCCATCAGCTCTGCACTGGCCTGCTGCTCCCTTTAACAGTGATACACCAGGACAGACAGGGCTGCAGCTCCACGCCCTGACAGCACCAGGACACACAGGGAAAGATACAAATTCACTTCAGAAGCATCCACTTTGCCTCTTACCCTCCACCCAGGGTTTTGTCCCTTCTGCCAGAGCCCCAACACAAATGTTGCTGGGCACTGAATCCATTCTGGACTCCTACAATGTCCAGGATGAAGCAATCTACTTCCTGCAGTGTTCAGCCCACCAAAATCCTGGGTGAAGAGTTCTCAAAGAACATTTCTACCCTGGCCAGCTGTGCTGAGCTGGAAGGTTCAGGTAAAAGTGATGGTCATGTAACAATTGTCCCTGCTGCAGACTCTTGCCTTTCAAACACAGAAAAATGGACCAAAGATGCCAAACTGAGGCCAAGGAGCTGGGCCAAAGCAATGAGGAGAGAGCTGGAGCCTACCCTGGCCAGGATGGGTAGGCTGGCAGTCAGAACACTGCAAAGGAAAGGGGAAAGCAGGCAACAGCATCCTTACAGCAGTCCTGCTGTAAGAACGGGGAATGACATCAGGAGAAGCTTCCTTAGGGCTATGACAGAAGGTAATGGGACTGAAAGAGAAAGAAATCAGGGAGCAGGAGTGCTACAGACAATCTGCCAAGGATGTTCTGTACCAGAAAACCTTGGTAGAATTTGGATTTCACTCCAACTTGTCTTAAGCACATCAAGATGATGAGTCTGTCTGAGCTGGCCCCTCTCAGCTGAGTCTGGAATCAGCACAGAAACAGGCTCACAGAAGTCATGATTCACCCAGCCAACCTCAGACATCCACTCCAGCCTGCCTGCTGTGGCACAGGAAATGCCAGTTTTATTTTCTCTTAGATCCAACCTGGCCAGGCCAGGTGGAGACCTGCCAGCAGGCAGATGAATTAATTCCCTTTTCAGCTCTCTCCCTTGGCAGCCTACTGTAGCAGCACTGTGTGAGAGGGAGAAGGTGTTTACCTGGAGAGGCCTAGATCACATCACATCCACGGCTGCCTGGGCTGCTCAGGGCAGGACAGACAGGGCTGCTCTCACCATGGGCAACAATTACACACAGCTTACAACACCTGAGGATGGCTCTGACATCTCCACCCTCTCTGCAGACAGAGACTGTCCATCACTCTGATCCTCTCAGGCCTGACTTACCTTTTGATCCTCCTCTTTGGTCCAGGGACCCTTCACCAGGTCTGGGTTGAGCACCCTGAGCCACCGGTACTGACACTGCTGGTCACTGCGGTTCTGGGGACAGGAATGGGAACAGCCCTGTGTTACACCAGAGCCCCAGACAGCTCCTAAAGTGGCAGCAGCCCCCACACACACAGGCTGTCCCACAGAAAACCTGCAGAAGCAGTAGAGAATACAAATGGAGGTCCTGGGCCCAGGGCACTGGACACAGGGACAGGAACCTCAATTTCTCAGACCCATTCCAACAGACTCAGCCTGGAAATCCCTCTATGGAAGGTGTCCCTGCCCTAAAGCAGCCCCATTTCACAGCTTGGAGCTACAAAGTCAGAACAGACTCCCACTGCACAGACACAGGGAACCAACACAAGGAGAAGCAGCAACAGGCAAACACTGGGATTTCCCAGCTGGACACGAGGTCACTTACAGGAAAGTGGCTGGCCAGGAACTTCCAGTCATTCTGCCCATAATGGCTCACTAACATCTTCAGCTGCTCATCCTGCAAAGGACAAAAACATCCACTTCCAGATACACTGAGGCAACACACACCACAGGGCTGATGACATTAAAAGAACAAATTAGATATTCTGAACTGTCAAGGTTTTGTTGGCATTGTGCGTTCAGGGGAGGAAGGCAGCTCACACCAGTGTTTAGCAGCCCTCCAGCACGTGGAGCCCAACTGGAACAGACTGGTTCTGAGCTCTGTACTAGGACAAGCTCATACATTAAGTATAAAACAAGAGCTCAGCTCTGTTCCTCCACAGTCTGATTCAAACCCTGTGGCCAAGGCCCTGCTTATCCAGCCCCAGAACATTCCTGACCAGACAGTCCATCTCCCAGCTCAGCCACTGGTTTTGTCTGGCCAGGAAAGCTGACTGATTTAAGTATCACCATCTGCCTTGTGCTCTTCTGTCTTTCAGTGTTACAGGGATCTACAGCATCTCTTTTGTGATCCCTGCTATAGCCTGGCTCTGCAAACTCCTACAGCTCACAGAAAGCCTGTTAAAGACATCCTTGTCTGTGAGCTCTGGATAGCAAATAATGAAATTATTCCCTGCCCAACATGAGCCCAAGGCTTTGATCCCTCCACAAAGACCACCTTACTTGGTACTCTGACCCCAGCTGTAGTTTTCACACAGCACAAAACTGATAGTGAAACTAGGAGGAAGGAAGAGAATATCCCAGTTAATTTCAGGCTCTTAGCCAGGATGACTAAGCCATGATTCCAAGTGTCGGTACTCCCTGCTTTTGCTCCAGAAAAAGGAGTACATTTCCACTGCACATTTCATCTTGTTGGAGGCCCCAGCCCTCATCTGGACACCTCTGTGCTCACAGGAGTGCTGCAGGCAGTGGTGTTTTGCTCAGTACTCACAGGTTTAAGTTAAAAATGTTTGAGCTCTAGATGATCAGGTGATACTTCAAACTCCCCTGAACCTCTGAGCCTCATTCAGGCCTGCGCTCAGTACAAGGACACATAGTATTCTCCAGCAGTAACAGGAGGAGGAGGCAAGATCGTGGCCAGCAGGTGAGGACTGGGGTGGAGTTACCCAAACCCAGGGTGCCATGTCAGAGGCACCACCCCAAAGCACATCTCTCAGCAAATTTTAGACTCTCACTCACCTCTTCTGGGGTCCACTTGACTTTGCACCTGCCATCCCGCTGCTCCGGCACATCCAAATCGGTATCCTGGTAATGCAGCTCATCCTGCTCCTCACTAGGGGTGAATAAAGGAAGATTATAATTTCTACCTGATAAAAATGCAGGAGAGGGAGCAATCTCCACGACACAGAGCAGAACTCCAGTTCTCTCCCTTCCAGCACCGAGCCCCAACCTCACCAACATACACCCACCCACACCAGACTGAAAGGAGATCCTCAACTTTAGGCTCCAGCGCCTGCCCGTAAGTTTTATTCTGCCTAGAGCAGAGGAAAGAGCGTTTCTTTCCACATCTGTCCCTAGGGTGGACTTTGCATCTGGGCACCGGCAGCATTTCCCCGGTACAGCCCAGCACCCCCGGGATCGCTGGCGCGGAGGGGCGCGGGGAGCGGTGCGGGGGAGCGGCCGCGGGGCTCCCGAGCGGGCACAGCCGGGGGATCCCCACAGCGCGGGCACCGCGGGGCCGCCGCCCTGCATCCCGCACCCCGCTGTCCGGCCGGCGAGCGG
>VXBN01011675.1:177484-218084 GCA_013397395.1 Sinosuthora webbiana
CCTACAGCCACCCCGAGACACCCGCATCCCGCCCTACAGCCACCCCGAGACACCCGCATCCCGCCCTACAGCCACCCCGAGACACCCGCATCCAGCCGGGACACCCACGTCCATCCCTACATCCACCCCAGGACCCCCGCATCCCGCCCTACACCCACCCGGGACGCCTTCGTCCAGCCCTACATCCACCCCGGGACACCCACGTCCAGCCCAGGACACCCTGTATGCAGCCCCACACCAACCCAGGACTGCCGAGACTCCCCAGATCCAACACAGCACCCTATCTGGGACCCCCCACATCCATCCCCACACCAATCCGAGACCCCTGAGACCCAACTCATCCAGCCCCAGATCGATCTGAGTCCCTGCCGGGAGCCTCCTCATCCACCCCCACACTGACCTTGGGATCTGCATCCAACCCTGTACCCACCCCAAACCACTGGGATCCCCCACACTGACCCAGGACACTCCCTCACCCACCTGTGCTGACCCATAACTACTCATTTCCATCCTTCCACCCCTACATCTGCCACCACGTGGACCTGAGACTTCCAGGACCCCCACACCCACCTGAAACCACGCATTCCCCCAACCCAGGACCCCCATTTGCACCCTCAGGACTCCCTACACTCACCCCCACACTGACCTGAGACCCCCCAGCTGCAGCAGCCCCAGGCACAGGGCAGAAACATCACGTTACAGAATCGCAGAATATTCCAGGCTGGAAGGGACCCCCAAAGGTCATCAAAGTCCAACTCCTGACCCTGCCCAGGACAGCCACAACAATACAACCCTGTGCCTGAGAGCATTGCCCAGATATTCCAACATACGCTATCTGCATCATCAATGCAAGGTCTGTACATGTGGATATTCTTAACCAACAGGTCACAAAAAAAACAAGGCAAGACTTAAATGAAAGTGTTACCTCACTAAGAACCCACTGACAGGGTAAACAGAGCCCAAACCTCCCAGACCTGAGTACATCCATCAGTCAGCCATGGCCCACCCTCCCTGCCCCTGTGCTTACAAAGAGGCAAACAGAAGCCCCTCCCTCTCCCAAACTAGCTTAATTAGGAAATCAGCCTGTTAATTGATTACCAGAACTATAAAAATGCTCTAAGTAACACTAGCAGAAAAGGGTTAAGAACATTAAAGGGTCTTTATAGGAGCTGAAGGTAAGTAGTACTATTTATTCTGTTTTCTTATTCTTTCCTTTATTTCTTATATGCTAGAAGAAGAGGGGTTTAGTCTCTTCAAGACTTACCTTCTAGACCAACCATACAGCTCCTTTACAGTAAGCTCAGGAGCTATTTATCACTGTTTAACATGCATTCAGAGTAAAGATAGGTTTGGAGTATAGTCATCCCCTTCCCTGGCCTACCCTAGCCCCTTAGGAAGGAGCTGCAGGTGAGAGATATCATGTATGGGGCTAAAAGTAAGATGTGAGCTGCCCCTCAACCTCTCCCATCCTAGCCAGAGCCTGGTTTTGGTGCCTCCTTCTCAAAGGGACTCAATTCCAGCTGGGGTTAGTGGCCCTTGACTTCAGGAGTGATGATAAAATGCCTCTATCCCCTGTACAAAGCTAAGAGTAGTGATATACAAGTCAAATAAATACAACTTTAGGGAGACTCCACAACAACCTCTGAGCAGCTAACAGGCTGTGGCGGAACTGTTTTACTCTAAAAGACAGTGACGGGCTGGATGCCCTCCTGTGTGTCCTGGATCCTTCTCAGCTCCTTGCAAGACTGAGACAGGGTTTTGCCAAGAGTGGTCCTGCTACTGTAAGTCTGTAACCCACTGGTGAACAGTAACAGGTTTATCCTGACAGGGTCGTCCTGATCTCTCCCCGTAAGCCAGAGAGCTGTTGGATTCTGCACCATGCTGTCCACCCAGAGGCACAGTACCAACGTTCTGACCAGAAAGGAAATCCTAGAAAATGCATTCTTGGCCAGGTCCTCCAGCCATAGCCATTCTTCTCCTGTTCTGAGTTATTACATGGACTCCAGCAGCACTTCCAAACCTGACACCTGGGAGCTTCCCATGGACTTGGAGAACACAGCAAGTGGCAGCTCTCTTTGTGTTGCCAGACAGGCAGAGTCTCTGAGCAGCTGTGTGAAGACTGAGCTGCACAGCCTGACCCAGGGCAACTCTGACCTCAGTCTTGTCTGCTTCTGCAAGGCCCACCGTGGCCAGGCCACCTTTGAGCTGTCTGGTTTGCCCTGTGAGCATCCCAGCAGAGATGACTGCCTGCTGCATGTGGCATCACAGAACACCTCGACACCTTGCAAGAAAGACAAGCACTCCAAACCACTGGAGAGCCTGCTCTTCAAGAGCTCTGAGCCGGCTGGAGACACCTCAGCCCTTGGGAACGTGCCAGCACCCAGGTGGGACATCTCAGCAATAAAATCCTTTATGGACACCAGCACGTCCCTCGACGTAAGCACTGAGGAGTTACGGTTACTGGGATGCCCCAAACCAGACACATCATCCCCAGAGACCCCTGTGGTGATTCCTCTGGCTTGGCCTAGTGCCTTCAAGAAGCACCCTGTGCTGCTCCACGGGTCTGCCACCCAGGAGAGCCAGCCGAGTGACCCTGATGCTGTCCCTGTGTTTCTGCACCAGGCTCTGTGATGCTGCTGCCCTGGCTCCAGCTGGAGCTCCTCCTGCGAGGAGCAGGGATCCACGCTGCAGCACAGAAGATGGAGCCAGTGGCTTGAGTGGTGATGGCAGCAGCTGGTGACAAGTTAATCTGCCCACCTGGGGTGACCGAGTCGCCACTGGTGGTGGGAGATGTTTGGGCTGGTGATGGCACCCCTGAGAGCCGCAGCCTTGCTGGCTCCTCCTCCTCCCCGATCCCTCTCTTTTGTATTAGCACAATAAAGATATGAACGTCTCTCTGGTGGTGGTCTCTGACTCTCGCTGCCCTCCCGGCCTGAAGCTGAGCCCCCTGAACACCGAGGGCCGGCCTCCGGTACAAGCTCACAGGGCGCAACCCCCTCCGGCACCGCCCGGGGCGGGATGCCCCGAGGTGGCCGTGCCCGGCCCCCCCCCGCCCGCCCCCGTTACCTGGCAGAGGGGTCGGGGCGGGTCCCGGCGGAGAAGGGGCACCGGGAGGCGGCTGCAGCCGCGGGGCCATGGCCGCGGGGCCGGCGCTGCCCGCCGGGAGCGCGGGCGGAGGCGCGCCCGGGGCTGCGGATCCCTCTCCTGGCGCTCCGGGAAAGCACAGCCTGGAGCGGGGAGCGGCACCCCCGGGCCGGCACCTGCCGGCCTCAGGCGGGCTGTCACTGCTCGGCCCGGCCGCGGGAATCCAGCGCCTGCCACCGCGCAGGGAGGGTGTCCTCTGTCACATCCAACCCCTGCTCCGAGGGAAGGAAAAGAGCCCAGACCGTCGCCCCCATTAGGGGTTGTTAGATATCGCCCCACTCACCCAACCCTGAGTTTCCTCTCCTGTCTCTGCTTACAGCAAAGCAAGGGAGCAGGACATGTTATAAACACTTTTGAGGACATTTATGGTTTGCTGAATAAACAATGTACTGTTCCCCTCTTCTTTTAGGGGTGGATTAAGGGGTAACGAGTCATGTTGCGTGAGAGGACAGAGACAAAAAGGGAAAGCAGCTTGTAACCAACTTTTGTGAATCACAGCAATCATTTAATTAATGTATAAACTCCCTTGCTAGCTACGTGCCTAACCTGTCCCTGGCCTCGCCTCACCTCCTGAAAGCACTCACCTACTTGTACTCCGAAATTCTGTCAGTCAGCCATACATGTTACATGTATCACAGTCCCAGGCTAAAGTGTTTCTGGTTACAAAGTTTAAATACTTTCTAGAGGGCCAAAGGGACAGCTTCGAAAGAGAGATGCGAGCTACATGTATTCTACACTAGTGAAAAAAACCATCCAGTGAAAAAATTTGTTCTTCAGCTGTCAGAGAGGCCGCAGAGACACCCAGAGAACAGGGAGATGCTTGTATCCCCTGGCTGCTCACATGGCTTTTTTCTAAACCACGTTACACCACCAGGAACAGGTGACAAAACAACTCCAAAACAGGGCTGGGAAACAATAAGTTATTTACAGTTTGAAGTGTAAACACCCCAGAAGAGTACAAACCAGAGCTATAATTAGCAAGAGGAGCACTCAGGGGGGTGGTTCAGCTGCAGTCTGTGCTGGCTGACTGACCAATATTGATACTGCACAGGAGAAGAGATTAAGCTTGTTGTGTAAATCTGTAGCTGGAATGTACAAAGTGTGCTCTGGGTGACAAACATAACCATGGCCCTAAAGGAAAAACAGAGGAAGAAATGAAAAATTTCCAACATGCTGCAGTGGAGGAAGAGGTACAACCACTTCTAATGTTATATTAGCACATCTCAGCTTGGCAGGACCTTGGCAGGGGCTTTGGGGCATCTCCTTTAGGAAAACCTGTGCCAAGATGCTATGTGAAGCATGAAGAAATATAAAATAAAAAGGTATTTTGAGGGGGTAAAAAGATGAACAGATTTTTTGCAAAAAGCAGCTCTGATTTTAAAAACCCCAGCGGAGCAAAGTAAAGCACAGAAGTCATAGAAGGCCTGAATGGGGGAAGAATTTAACAATTCGAGTGTCAGACTGACAGCCAAAAAAGGCTTTATAATGCAATTTCACCATATTAATATTACAAAAACCAGTCCTTGCAATAGAGGTGTGGTGTTGATGATGTTGAGAAATCTTTTCTCCTCACCACTGATGTCCTTGGCTCTATTTTTGCTGTGCATTGAGCTTCAACATTTCACGGTCAAGGAATGTAACCTGAATTTCCACTCCTGTGCATTACTGAAGTCACTGCCTCAGGGAGTGGGCTAGATATCAAATAACTGGAAGCAAAAATATTCCTGAGTTTCTATGCAGTATCACAGTTAATAATGAACCATTAAATCTTAAGGTTCTCATCCATGTGCTGTCCTCTCTTTTTAAAATTCGATAATTCCAGCCAAGTACGAGGCAGAGATCTGCAACAATGTTTTTACTGCTTTATTTCAAATCCTCCCAATCCCTTGGAAGAAATATTTTCTTTCTACAGTAGCAAACTCACCTCTCCTTAGTTCTCTTTGGCAGAGAGACAAAAGGAGGCTGCCTCAGGGTGATACATGTATTTTCAGCAGCTCCTGTTAAAATTATGGCTCTATTTTTTTTTTGTCCTCAGTTCACAAACCGAAATAACAACCCTTCTCACAGCGCAATTAAGGATTTCATGTACACCAGCAGAACCAACAGTAAGACTCAACTACAAGAAAATAAATGCTGGAGCCAGAAAGAAGGACCCAAAACACATTTTCTCAGTTTGGTTTTTTTTTTAATATATTAAAAAATTACAGTTTCAATAAAGACGTAGAAAAATAAGAAATTCTTTGGAAAGTGCTTGTGAAATACAAGCAGTTCCCCAGAAGGCATTAATTATCTGATCTACCACATATAAAGGATCCAAGTATCCAGTGAACTACTGAGACAGTCCCAACCAATACACTGAAAAGAGAGGCTTTAAAAATGGAAAAAATATATTTTCCCTAAAAGGTCTATCTCAAACTGGGGAAAGCCAGGTCTCAGGTACCATTCTGGAATCCAGCTTCACTTGGCTCAGTATCGTGTTCCTTAAGTGACGGAAGAGGAAGCAAAAAAAAAGAAAAAAAAAGAAGAAAAAGGAGCTTTAACAACAGGGTAGAACTGTAAGATTTTTGGCTTAACTAGATTACATGTGAAACAGGCAATTCTTGTTAGTACAAACTGCTGCTCTGCCAACATGCTCCAAACACACTTTGAAGCCTCAAATCTGCTCTGAAGAATCCTTTCAGCACAGCTGTATTTCAGTGCAGCTCCTGAGGAACAATGCTGGTGTCACCTCGGCGCTGCAGCACTGGCCACTCCTGAGGACTCCCTGCTCTCACTCAGGCATCAGTAATGAACTGGATTTAGCTGCAATTACAAACTTGCATGTACTAATCCCCCAATTAAAATAAATGAGAGACTTAATAAATTGAGCACTACATGTTTTATGGAGATTAACAGTCATAAATACTCTTCACTGGCCTCATTTATTGCACAGCTAACACCTTACATCACCTCCTGCCTGTGAAAAGTGTAGCTGTCACAATGATACACCACCCTCACTGCTGCTACTACCAACTACTCACTTGTAACTGTTATTAAAAATACCTGATTCAGTTTCTTAAACTCAACCACTTGGAAGAAGATGTGCTCCAGGATATATTTGGCATCTTGCTTGTCCTTTGGGAGCTCACTGGTCACCCCCAGGATGTCGCCGCATTTCCGCACGTAGAACTCCAGGTCATCGTCAGTGCCTAAACGAGCACCCAGGGAAGGAGGCAGGTGAGTATCACACACATCTGGAGCACATGTGGCCAAAAACCTGCTCTGAATCTTCATTTCCACTGGCATCCTGGGAGGTTCAGCCCCCCAAGCTCAATGGACTAGCCATGATGTATTCCGGTAGCCAGTACCTGCTCATCTTCCTTAGGTGTTTAGAATAATCCTAATGGTCTAACTTCAAAGCATAAAAACGATGTGAAATTCATCAGCGAGACTGCACAAAACAATTTATGCACAATATAGGAAACAGCAGGCTGAAGCATTTTAAAATGTCATGTAACAGACAAAATATAATATCATGGTACATAAAGTCACGCTATCAATTTCCAAAGCCTTTCAGTTTCTCAGATCAGGATAAGAGCAGTAGATTTTCCCAAGTGAGGTCCATGATTTAAAATTAAATATAACAATTTTCCTCTAAAAAACTGGACTTTTTATAGAAATGTGTAAGCAATCTGCTCTGCTTACATTTGTTTGTGATCTCTGCAAGACGTGCTTTCTCTGAGGAAAAAGTTTCATCCAAGTCAAACAGTTCCAGAGCAGGAGGAGGCAATTCTCTGAAAGCAGGTGGAAAAACCTTGAAGAGAAAAAACAGCATGGTTGATTGCCAAAGATTTTTCTTTCACTTTACAGATCTCTAAGACAACAGTTTTGAACTTATATTGGACTTGAAGAAACGCTTTAAAAAGTGAAAAGCAACTCCAAAGCCACCAAAGGGGCACCATTTGAAAATTCCGTTTTTATGTTGTAAAAATAATTGAATATTTGAAAAGAGTTTAGTCACACATATGCCAGAATTGTCACCCAGCAGCACAACTAGACATTCTTATTTGCAGTTTCAGTTTTGCTCCATGAGACCCAGGTGATGGCTGAGAGCTGAGGAACAAAACTGGCCCTAACACCTCACCCTGAAAATATACTGACATCAGTTCTGGTCAGAATATTTTCTGTTTCATGCAGGCACCATTTATGTCACAAGCTGGCGTTGGGTTTTTAAAAAGCAGTGAATGAGACACCACTTTCAGTGCACTTTCAGTTGCACTCTGCAGCTCTAAAGGATCCCAGTAATGCTCTCTCAGTGGCCAGGGTAAAGAAGGATGGAACAATGATGGCACAGTTCAGATACTCAGAGATCCCTACCTTCTGAAATGAGTTTGACACCCCCTTAGCTCGTGTTGTTGCTGTCAGCCCAAACACTGCTGGTAAAAGTTTGATCAGCTCCTGCTGTAAAAGACTGATGCTCCACTTTCTGCTTCCCCTGAGGATGTGGGAGATGGAGGCAGAGCAGGACAGACTGGCTCCTCCCTGGCTGCAGAACTTACACCACCACTGCTTTCTGAAACACCACATCCTGTTTTCACAGGGAGGGCTGAGCCAGCACCTCACAGGACTGGGAACAGCTACTCAGTCAAGGCTTATATCACAAGGATTCTGTTTTGGTACCACACACTACATTTTGAAGCTCTTTTAATAAATTAGAAGTGTAAATAAATGCTCTTTCCTAAAAGATGGTCCCTGAGTGTAGTCAGCTCCCAAGTGATTAATTATTACTAGAGCATTTCTCACTACTTCTTTTACAGAACTACAGAAATGACACACAGAGGTTTTGCATGAAACAAATGAAATAGAGACTCTTTAAGGTTGGAATAGACATCCAAGATTATCAAGTCCAACCTTCATGGAGAAGGGTTCTCCCTGTACTGTACAAGCAAGAAAACTACTCACAGCTGGCTGGAGGACAGGTAGTGGAGTCTCAAATTCAGGCTGAATGAGTTGTAGGGGTTCATGTTGCACATTCAGCTCCTCATAAGCTCTGCAGCATAGAAAAATTCAAAGCATGAGGGAAAAAATGATACCACATCTATTTCCATTAGCAGGCTACAGAGATGGATTTCTGTCAACACACCAGCATCAAAGTTTTGCACTGTAACAGCACGAAAAAATGGGATGTCCATTTTATAAGGACCTCAGTATAAGAACTACAGATCAGTAATAAATACTTTCTACAGTGAGAAAATTAACGTTGTGACAGAGGAAGATAATAATAGGTGAATATATAAGATGATTAAAAAAAATGAAGAAAAAGTGATCCAGCACAATACTACCACAACTGAGATTTCAAAAAAGTTTGTAAGGAAGTCAATAACCAAAAGTTATTTTTTAAAAAAGCATTTGTTATGGGGTCAGAAGGGAGATCCTCCTGTGAATTCACAACTAGTGAAAATATAAGAAATACAGAGTAAGAAGAAAGAGTGTCCCCAGCAGAGTGGAGTTCCATGGAATCTGTGTTGAGCTGCCACAGTGCAATGTGTTCAGACATGATCCGGGTAACAGGGAGTAATGATGGACAAAGCTGATAGTGACACAAAACTGGTAAAAGTGAGCAGCTGATAAACCTCAAAACACAATTACTGCGAAGTGCAAAGGTGACTGAAATGCAGCTTTCAGTAAATGCCAAGTAATTCAAAAGTGGAAAAATGAGCAGCCCTCAGTTATCACTCCAAAAAGTACCCAACTTCACTGCAGACAGTTCTCAAAACATCAGACCAATGCATTTTACATAGTCAGAAAAAAAAAAAGGAGAAAAAAGGCCAGAAACTATAACAAAGAAGCAAGAGAAAACATCATTGCCACATTGTACAAATCTATCTTCTGGAATACGCCTATTCAAAATGCTGCCTACAGTTCAGTCCTTCTTGCTCTTAAGGAGACACAGTTAAGCACAAACAGAAAATGCAGAACACCAAACGGAATAAATAAATAAGTAATAAGAAAATTACAGCTGCTGACTTGATAACTGAAGGGAGGGCAGTTGTGTCCAGCTGATAAAGGGATGTATCAAACAGCTTTGTGAAGTCTCTTGGGTTCTCCTCTCCCTCCTGCAGGCAGACCCGCAGCTGCTCGGAGAGCGCGGCTGTGTCTGGGAGCACGGTGTAGTCTGAAACCTGGACACACAGACACACAGCCCTGTCATCTGAAACGGCCAACCCATTCCCACAGCCTCTTTCTACCTTATATCTCACCTAAAAGCTCACTTAGAAATAATTATTTCACTCTTTACCAGGTATGGCCCTTTGCAGTGCAGCTCACTAGATCTGTGGCTGTGCCAACTCTTCTCTCAGCTGTAACGTTCCCCAACACATGGATGTTTTATTTGGGTTTCTGTCAATTCTTTACAATTAAAACAGCCAGCTTACTAAACAACTGTGCAAAACTGATGTTCTTTTATGCACACAGAGTACACAACTTCATCACATAAAGATATCTCCAAATAAAAACAGCATTTGCATACAAGTAAAACAGACACACAGGTTGATCCCTGCTCACATACAGAAAATCTGCCTTTCCTTCCTGCACATTCCTCTTGTCTGAGGCTTGTCTGAGAGTGAAGTGCACAACTCATAACACTGGAGCAGTCCATCCCATAAACATGGGCAAAATGGAAAGAGACTTTCACAAATTATACCTGATAATGAACAGCATTCTGAGGCTGAGCTGTAGCATTAATTTTTGCACCTCAGCCATCTGTCTATTCAATCTTAGACAACAAATAAAGGTTCTGCAACAACAGCAGCACACATCTCGCTGTTAAACCACTCTGTGCTAAGCACCTGGTGTGCCAAGACCAGTGCTGCCAGATCCCACTGCTCTTTGCCTCCTTGTGATGGATCTCTCTTACCTCGGGGTCCTCCATATCCATCTGGTTTAAGTGGATATCTGATGTTGTGAGCCACTGGAAAAGCACATCCTGGGGAAGGGAAAAACTCAATTACTTTCACGAGGATCCAAGAAATCTCATACTATGCTTAAATATTCGTATTAAATCTTAAATAACGTATCATGAAAAAGATTAAAAATAAGATAACAAATCAAATAATATCTGTTAGTATTGGCTTAGAATCCCATACTGAATCCATTTCATAGCTGTCTTACTCTAAAATGAAGCCTGGAGTGCTTTTCAAATGTTGTGAAGATCCAACAGGGTGTTTTAAAACAAAAACAAAAATAACTGCCAAAAAACTCCAACTTACCATGATCTTACCATTTTCTTCTTTATCTAAATACTGGTCATTGAACATATGGGAAGATCCCAGTGCTGCCATCTTTCCACCTGTACTCTGCCAACAAAGAATATATCAAATATAGCAAAATATAGCATATAGAATATATATATAGAATATAGCAAAAATTCCTTCCAAATCACAGTTTTAGAGGCAATTGTTATTGCATTGCGTTACTTGACTACATAGTAAAAAACTGTGTTAACTTGTTCACATTCATTAAGAATATCAATCCTGTGCCTGTAACTCTTTACTACCACATTTCTGAATTTGTTTTTATAAATTAACAGGGCTGGATGAGTAAGACAACATATGAAAAACCTACTGGCTCCAAGGTGAGAGGCTTCTTTTTTAATTCAATGTGCTGTATTTAACAAAGCTAAGGATAATCTTACTTAATAAATTATTACTAAAACAGCAGAAAAAAGCCCAAAACCTTAAAGAACTAAAGATACCCACCAGTCAACCAAAAAATATGTAATCTTTGCTGACCACCTCATTAATGCTCCTCTGAACCCCATGGCAGGAAGTTTATCTTAAAAAAACTCAGGAGTTGCTGGGCTCATCTGGTGTTTGCAGATGCATCAGAAACTGAGGTGGGTTTGTAAGAATCCCCAAAAGATCCACTCAGAATTTCTGTGTGGGGCAGGGGGAATGCAGGGAGTGCCCCAGGCAGCTCATACCTCATGCTGATAGAAAGCCAGGATAGGCCTGTTGAGTGGGAAGCAGACAGAGCCTGTGGACAGAACTGCCACTGCTGGCTTCATCACATTCAGCGTGGCTCCAAAAGGATAAACAAAGGTGAGAGCCCTGCAGGAAACACAGAAATTCCATAAGCACCTGCAGGCTGGACAGATTCACAGAACTCAAACTGAAACCCACAGACTAGAGGCAAAAAAGATCTGGCCATGAGAACAGCAATTCCTTTCCAAACCTATCCCTCCTGCTCCTTCAGGGGTTACCAAGCTCTACTAAACAGATTCTCCTTTGCAGATATAACCTAAGAAGCATAAGAACATAAGAAATGCATTAGAAAAGCTCACCCTAAGCAGAGTGTGCTGCTGCTCATCAAGAACCTGCCAATTCTGAGGTGCTCTACATATTCTCACATGAGTTTCCTCAGGGCAAACACTTACTGTGAGTCATGGCCCTTGCCATCTTCATCTGTTGTCTCAAGCACTGTTTTCTTGGCAGCTTCACTGATTCCCCTACGAGATATTGAAAAACAAACCTTACTGAAAACAATCCAGATTATAAGAGTTTACTGTGAAGATTCACAAACCCCAAATCTTTACCTGTTCAAAACTCCATCAGAGATTAGTGCTTCTTTTGGGTGGTGGTACTTGTAATACACATTTCGTACCACAGCATCTTGAAAAAAAAGAAAAAAAAGTATAGAAATTTACATCTTAGCTGATCAGTTTGTTAGATTTAGCAAAGAAAAATTAGTTTAGCTCCTGGATTCCCTGGGTGTTTGCTTCTAACCCCACAAAGCTGGCATTTGGCTACCAAAAGAATTGAAATCAGCCTTCACTACTGTTTCCTTTTGGACAGAATAGATTTAGGATAGGAATATGTTTGCAAATTGAAATAAAAATACAAAAATTTAAGCACATCCCCATCTTCTGCAAAGCAAAAGAGACAAAAAGATGATCCAGTTAAAACAGCCTGTATCAATTTTTATAGCTCTATTTTTTAATACATCTTCCAAACACTTGATGAATTGAATCCTATTGATGCAAAAAAAGCCATAGTCTAGAAAAGCCACCAAAAACCCAAATATTTTATACACACTGAGACACACTTGCCTTGGGTTGTTGGGGTTTTTTCCCACATTGGCAGCACAAAACTAATGAATGACATTATATTGATCTGCTAAAGAAAAGTGCCACTTCTTATTCAGGGTGAGCATTAAGTGAGTCAATCCTTTAAAACGTGTGGAAAATGTTTTAAATTAAGGGCTTTTTAATCAAGAAATTTCCCTAGAATTATGTTTTTTTAGTAAATTAAAACTAACAGCTACAGCAAAGGAATGGAAATGGCTAAGTTGCCCATGTACTCTGTCTATGGAAAGCCTTTGCTGTGCTCCAATATTACCATGTGCATGCAGATTTAAAGAAAAAAAATTTTAGATCAAAAGACATTTTGTGAGAAAGATCTGCTTGGCTTGTCTCCAACAAAAGCTGAATCTGCTCGTTCAATTTTGCTGCAAGTTGGTGACTAAAGGTAGCAGTGAGCCCCATTACCATTATTGAAAATGATCCCATATTCTTCTAACAAAAAGTTGATATTTGTGCCATTCCGGGACTCTCCACCTTCTCTCAGCATCACCAGGATGGCCCCACCATCCTCCAGGAATTTCTTCAGAGCGGAAAACTAGAAATCAACAAAGATCCAGGGGAAAAAAAAAACAAACATGAGAAGCTACACACAAAACTGCATGAATTTATATTGAGATGAGGGGAGAGAAATGATTTTGACTGCTTGCATTTAACTTGATCTTATAATAAAAATGTTCAAATTCCAATTTATATGAATTCATTTAAAGCAGGATTAAAGCAAAGTCTTCTCTCTTGTCCTTTTCTACTTAAGCAAACTTTAAAACATAATTAACTTGAAAACAATTCTTGATGTCTTACCTCATCAGCACTGAACTTCTCTCTTGGTCCTGCTGTAATCCACAATTTCACCCCAAACAGTCTCTCAGATGTGATCTCATCTTTTAAGCTATGAATAGATTAATAAAGACAGGCATTACTCTTGGATATAGTCCTGAACCACAACTTTTTTTTTTTTTTTTTTAGTAAAGGACTGGCAAATGAACACAAAGCAAATCACTTCAGTCACTTGGCATCCTTTTATCTGGGTTTAAAGCTGACAACCTGAGCAAAAATAATCCTCACAAATGTCAACCAGCTAAACAGTAACGCTGCTATGACAAGGCACTGTGGCAGACCCAGAACTGCTGCAAGCTGTCACAGCTGCTATGAAACTTTGCACCTGAGGAGCTTCCTGTTATTTTTCTTTTTGGTCCGGCCACATTTCATAGAATAAGATGAGTTGGAAGGCCCCCTCTGGGATCACGGAGCCCAGCCCCTGTCCCTGCACAGACACCCCAACACCCCCACCCTGGGCATCCCTGGCAGCGCTGTCCAAAGGCTCCTGGAGCTCTGGCAGCCTCGGGGCCGTGCCCATTCCCTGGGGAGCCTGGGCAGTGCCAGCACCTCTGGGGAAGAACCTTTCCCTGATATTTTCTCCCGAACAGCTCCATGCCGTGACATTTTGCAGCAGGTCAGATAAACAGCACCATCTACAAAATCCCTGGGTTTTTTTTTGTCCCAAACTCCAAATCGAGACAGACTCACAAACCCGCACGAGGAGCTTCACCCTTACAACTCACACCCCATCTCGTCCACAGCTGAGCTGTAGCTCCCAAGAACCACGCACAGCATCCCACAGCGGCAGGAGATGCAACAGGGCGCAGCCAACGCGAGAGAGCGACCTCAGCTCACGAGATACACCCCAAAGGCCACCGGGGAAGCCAAGGCGGAGCACACAGCCCCGCCGGGGCCTCTCGGTGCCCCGAGAGCCGCCCCTCACCTCTGCACCTTCCAGCTGCCGCGCAGCCTCTTCCGCAGGGCCTTGTAGCCGCCGGCCGGCGTGAAGCTCTCGCCCTTGGAGGCGTTGAACACTATGGCATTGCGCGGGCCGCTCTCCATAGGCTCCCCCGGGGCTGCCGGAGGGCTCTGGGGAGCAGCGGCCAAGCGCCAGCGCCCCGGCCGCCCGCAGGTCCTGGCCGTGTCCCCCCGCGCCGCCGTCACCACGGGCGCCCTGGCAACGCTCCGGCCGGACGCATGCGCGGGGGGTGTTTTCCCCCCCCCCGAGTGCAGAGGTCGCCGCAGTGGTTCGCTCCAGTCCCCGGCGGGGAAAGGGGCGGGGCGGTACCACTGCGGAGGGCGGGGGGGGACGGGGCGGGGACAGGCCGTGCGCTCCCGCCCTCCCTCAGCCCGCGCTCTTGGCCCAGCCCACGCCTGTGCGGGCCCGGCGCTGTCGCGCTGCTCTAAGGGCACTCTTGGCGTTTCTGGGCGTTTGGTTTTGCTTGTGTCTGAAATCCCGATCCTGACAGCTGCAGGTCCCTCCCTGTGAAGGGGCCCAGAGAAGCTGTGGCTGCCCCTGGATCCTTGGAAGTGTCCAAGGCCAGTCAGGACAGGGCTTGGAGCAGCCTGAGAGAGTAGAGGGTATCCGTGCCCATAGCCTTTAAGGTCCTCAACCCTTCCGTGAATCTGTGATCAGCTTAAATTAGGGAATTCTTCTTTAATATAAACCCAGCAGTGTTAGTGACTTTCTGCAGGCAGCCCCATGCTCTCAGGCCCAGCACAAAGCAGACACCCTCCTTCCCTTACCCAGAACAACCAGAGAAGCACATCAGTGTTTGCAACTTTAATACAAACCATGTCATATCTCCAATGACTTCAGCATATACAAGATAGAGCCTGATTAAAAAAAACCGAAACACACAGTTGTACCAGCACAAGGTTCCCCACAGCATGAGCATCACAGAATTTTAGAAAGCCCCTCGTGTAGCCCCGTGTTGCTCTGAGCCCCCTCTCCTCCCCACAGCAACAACAGAGAACAGCTTAGAACAAAAATGTGGGAAGTGACATTCAATGAATACACCGGCATTTAAATTAAGGCAGGATAAATAACTGTTCCACATGGGTGATGGGCATTTTCAGGTGAGTGCTGGAGCGTGGCCACCACTGGCTGTTCACTGCCCTGTGCTCATCACAGCAGTGTTGGTGTGCCTGGGGCAAGTCAAGCACATACTGTGAAAGCATCCCCCCTCCAACCAGAGTTCAGCTATAAAGTTAATTTTATTTTTCCAAGCAAGTCAGCCTCTTTCCCCACCCCGTCTTTGATCTGGGATTTTCCTCCTGCACATTGGCTCCTCCATCACAGCCTCGTTGTTGGTTCAGTAGCATCCCAATCCTGGACCAGAAGGATGATCCACTCACTTTGAGGAGGATCAGACTGGCATAAAAATCCACAGTGCAGTTCAGGACTTAGAGATCTGCAGCTGCCTTTGGAGCAATAACTGATGAACAGTTTTTCACTCAGCGCAGGATGAGCAGCTTGAGTGACAGAGTTCACTTAAAGGAAGGAAGTCACTGTTCATGGTGATGTGAAGAGTTTCCTTTTCTGTTGAGGGCTTGGGGAAAGACATTTGACGTAGCTGAGCATATTCACCAAAAAAAAAGTGTCCAGTTACATGGACATAACTGTTGATGTGAATGATGGCACATACCTCAACCATAAATGCAACCACAGAGTGAATTCAATTCTGCAAGTAGCACAAGACACACAGGGAAAATCATAGTCAGTCCCACTTTCCCTGGCAGGGAAACATTCATTTAGGGAGAAAATCCACCAAACAGCAAAAGTTAAGAGCTCTGTTCCATCCCAGTCAGTTAGTGTGTTAGTGCCCATTTCCTTAAACCATGAGCAAAGGACAGTACCAATCCTCTCAAAAGGAAAATAAACATAAAACCCATTCATTTAAAACATGGCTTCACAAAGCCTTTGTAAAACTTAAATGTCCTCTTCAGTCGGTGCATATGAAAATCCTAAAAATGCATCTGAGGCACTGGAGCTGCTGGCTGCTAGGTCAGGCGTGCGGGTGATGGAGGCAGAGATGGCTTCTTGGGTGAACTCAGGATCAAAGTGTCGCAGGTCAGCTGGGCCAGCCTGGAACAAGGAGCAGAGACAATCATTGAGTGAGCAGAGCCAAACCAGACCTTTGTGTTCAGACAGCCCAACACAGCTGCTCATCCAAAAGAGCAATCACCACCGCATCTGCAGGCCCCAACCCAGAACCCTCAGTGCAAGCATGAGACATCTGGAGAGGATCCCTTCTGCAAAACAGACAGAATTACCCACTTACCACATTGGGGTTGAATGGAGGAGTAATCCTCTTGTGATATAAATCATCCCAGTTTATTGGGCTGAAGAATACGTGGCTCTTTATCTCAAGCTGCACAGAAAGCAGGAAGGAAGAGTCAGTCTTCTGCCAACCCTCCTTTTCCAGCACCTGGTCTCACAGCTTTAAGTGGTTTAAGAAAGACTTGAAGTTACCACATACCCATATTCACAAATCCTTAATACATGAGGGTGCTAGTCCAGGAAACCCCTGAAGGGAAACGGCCCTTCACACACTGGTGTCCTTAGCTGGCCACCACCCCCCTTCCCTTTGGAAATCCAAGTCCATGTGTGCCTTGTAGGAGGCTGAAGGGACAGACTGTGTGGGAAGGTTTTTCCAAGGCAGTGCTGTTATGAAAGAAATGCTCAGAATAGAAATTTTCCCAGCCATCCTCCCTCCTGCTCGCAGTGAAGGCCACCTACAAAGTCTGTTTTGGCACCCAGCCTCCTCTTCTGGTCCTTGTGGAGAAGTCCCTGAAGGATGTCACAAGCTGCCACAGTCTTGGTTCCTTGGATCTGTAGTGGCTTGTGCAGAATGTTGTCATACATCTGAGACACATCCCGGCTGTAAAAAGGAGGCTAATTTGAAAGAGAGGAGAAGCAGCCAGGTAAAACATGAGCTACCAAAAGGAGCCACACATTGCAGGTCAAAATGAGTCCTGCAGTGAGTAGATGAGGGAGACCTGCCACACCTCTGCTCAAAAGGGCAGTGGTAGGATTGAACCAGATCATTAATTCAGGATTTAGTTGTCTATCAACTAGTGAACACCAGACCAGCCTCACACCACAGCTTTTGCAAATAAAATTTCCACTACGTAAAGTAAACCAGCCCATTTCCAAACTTACCAGTCCAAAGAGCATTTCATAGAGGACAGCTCCCAGGCACCACCAGTCTACTGTCCTGTCATAGGGCTGCTTCTTTAGCACCTCAGGAGCCAGGTACTGGGAAGGCAGAAGGAAATATTGGAGTCAAATCATAAAGGAAGAGCTTTGCCCTTCTTCATCCCAAAGCTGGCTGCGGCTCAAGTTGAGCAAATGCATTGGGAATAGCACAGATGTATTTCCTAGTATTATCTAATAAACTGCACTTGCAACTTGGGGTTGAGAGATGTCTACCAAAGCCCTCAAAGTGTCCTTACAGGCTACAGGAGGTTCTCTTCCTTGAGAGGACTTCTACAAGCTTCTACTGCCTGCCACAATTCAGCCAGCAGTCCTGTCCCACTGTGACACATCATACCTCTAAAAGGCTCCTGCATTTTTAAAAAAGCTTTCAGCCCCAGTAAGTCTGTCCAAAGCAGCAAAACTACCGAGAACTACCATCAAGGAGCAACAGGCTAGAATTGGAGCAGTCTGAGGAAGAGTTTCCCACAGAATTACCTCTGTGTACTATCAGGCTCTGTCTAGAACAGGAAAACACCAACACACACCAAAACTAGAAAACAAAGCTCAAGCATTCCTGCTGGGTTCATGCTGTGCTATTGCATAAGTGACACTCCACTGAAAAAGGAGGGGATTCCCCCAACTTCTGCTGAGCTTAAACACTGATAGGTGTTGTGTTTACAACCCCTTTGTCAAGCTGCCTGGGGAAAGCAGCAGGACAAGTACATTACCTAGGCTGAAGCATTACCAGATCCCCAGGCTCAGTAAGAAGCAGGCAAAAAAGCCTCCAAGAAGCCAGACTGGAAATAGGTTTTTGCAAAACGCTGTTGTAGTGCATTGGAGGAAAGGCATTTCCTCCCTTGGAGCAGTGTTTGCATTCCAGGGGGACCTGGTCCTCTCCTCTGCGCAGGGCATTCTGCAGCTCCTGCATGCACCAAGGACACACAGGAGAGCACAGCAAGGTCCTGTGCATGCCAGAACCAGCAGGCTCCTTGTTCTGCCCCTCTGGGGTCTCTGAGCAGGTAAACATCCTGCTCCCAGGGACAAGGTTGTCTCCACCTCCACAGCTATTTTCACAAGCCATTTCCAAGTGCAGGAAGCCCTGCCCCAACAGCTCATTAATACTCCAAAATTGCTGTGTTGTTACAGATAGAGCTGTCTCTGCTGGGTAGGGAAGGCCTTATCTGAACTCCAGCTTCAGGCTGACAACCTCAGAGACCCCATAATTTTTTGAGGTGTCACATAAGCCTAGACCCAGAGCACCAGGTGTCTGAAGGTGTCTGACTGCCCAGGTCACAGCAAAGCCCCAGCACATGCAGTACCTCAGGAGTGCCACAAAAGGTAGAAGTTGTCTCCTCTTGCTCCATTCCTTCTTTGCAGAGTCCAAAGTCTGTCAATACTATGTGTCCCTAAAAAAAAGGGAAATTTTAGCTTGTCCCACCCTTTCTGGAGAGGAGACAGGATCTCCAAAGATTTGCCTAAGTGTTAATTCTCATGTGGGTTTTAGTTCCCCACTGCTCATCTGCCTTCCTCCCTCCCCTTATGTTTATCCTGTAGTAAAGGTACTGGAGCCTGTAGAAAAAATGAAGTCGAGATTTCTTCTTATTTTTTATTTTTCTTCAGCTAGATAGCCATGAAGAGATCCAGTGCTGCTGTGATTTTCTGCTGCTTTATCCCAGAGCCAACTTATGTATCAGTCACCACCAGAGTTACAGGAGTGACCTGCTCTTCACCCCCCTGATCCCTGCCCACAGGTCAGGTCCCAGCTTCTGGGAATGAGCCAAGGGCCACAAAACCATGCAGTTCTTCAGAGGGCAAACCCACTCATCCCTCCAGGATGTGCACAGAAGTGCAGTGGGGCGGGCAGACAAAACCCATGCCATCCTGTCAGCTATAGCCCAGCTTGCAGAGCCACAGCCCTCTGCTTGTGGTCCCGATGTTTTCAAAGCCAGCAGGAAGACAGCCCAAGCTGTGAATATACCTGACAGTCCAGGAGGATGTTCTCAGGCTTTAAGTCCCTGCAAGACAAAGTGCTGTTTGAGCAGATTTGGCCAGATATTTAGAAAACATGGATCTGAAACAGCATCAGCTAAGAACAGGAGCTAACAAAGCCTCCCCATCCAGATCACCAAGACCTTCCTAAATTACAGACTCCCAGCAGTATAGAGGCATGCAAACATAAATAGGCTGCTTTCACACAGGATCAGGTGTTAATGCATTCCCATGCATTAATTGTTACTGAGAGATGATTTCTTACTTATTGAGCCAGGTTTGTTTTATGTCTTTAAACTTAACACCCTCAGACTGACACTGGGAAGGGGAAAGAGTGGTTTATTGCCTGTCAGGTCCTGGGCAGACCCCCTTGTAGGGTAAAGTGCCAGCAGCACTGTCTCGTCTGGTGCATGGCATTCTTCAGCTATTCCAGTCCTTCATTTCACTTTCCCAGCGAATCCCTTTCCCTCCCAACACTGCACCCCCTGCCTGGGCAGGCTGGGTGCCCTGCCTTACCTGTAGATGATGTTTAGGGAATGCAGGTACCCAATGGCACTGGCCACTTCTGCAGCGTAGAATCGCGCCCGGGGCTCGCGGAAACAGCGCTCCCTTTGCAAGTGGAAGAAGAGCTATGGGAGGGTGAGAGGGTTGATCATGTCTCTGAATAAATGAAGGCTAATGTGGAGCAAGGCTGAAAGCCAGCTACATAAGTGAAAAGTGATTTGCAGCAGGTAGCACATGAACAGCATGAAATAAGCCCAAGCCAAGTAAATTGAAGAAATCCAAACATCTTTCTAGAAATTGTTTCATTTATTCTCCTCATCATTCACAAAAGATTAGTAATTAATTCTCAACCCCCCATCATCTGCTGGCCTGGTTAAGCTCCTGGCTTACTACAACCCACAGGCTGATTACAGTGGTAGTATGACCATGAGACATGGTACATGCAGAGAGCTGAACATGCAAAGGTCCCCAACATGAACTTGATTTGGGCAAGATATCCACCTTAACAACACCTCCCAGCCAGCTTCAGACAGCACAGAAAGACAGCTGAGAAAGGTAAACTTCTACAGGACAGAAAAAGTCTAGAAAGTTGGAATGGCATCACCCCTAAGTTCTAGACATGGATCCAGAGCTGGCCCACAGGGGGGCTTCCCTAAAGCTCACCAACACCAATATTTCCCATATTCTCCACAGGATTTTAAAATGCCCCAATACTGCTTTTCTTGGAACCTTTACTTTGGGAATCATCTGACTCAGGTCATAGCCAGCAAGATCTTGACTAAATTTATGTGTGAGGATACCTGGTATCCCACCAGGTATTCCTGGCTGCTCCTTGCCAGCAGTCAAAACAACATTATTATCTTCTCAACATCATTATCTTCTGACAAGAAATAGTTTTAAATAAAGCAGCACGTTTGTGAAGGACCAAGAAGGATTAAAACAAAGCCTGTAAGTGCACTCACCTCTCCTCCATTTACATAGTCAAGCACAAAGTAAAGCTTCTCCGAGGTCTGGAAGGAGTAGTGGAGTCCCACAAGGAAGGGGTGCTTGACATTTTTCAGGAGCACGTTGCGTTCTGCCATGATGTGGTTTTGCTATCGAAAAGCAGACAAGGCATTAAGGTTTCAGGCAAGGATCCAGCCCAGCCTGCCCTAAGGGCTCATTGCTGCTCTCAAAACATGTGGAAGTTGGGAGCCCACAAGGGTCATTTCCAACACCAAAAAGAGAGACCCTCCTCCTATGTGACCTAATTAATCTCTGTTCTTTTCTTCTCATGGCACAGGCAAATCCACATTTAACATGAGAACTGCCTACCTGAATGCCAGGTGCCCCAGCTGCATTACCCAGAGAGCCCATACACCCACCACAATTTCCAGGATAGCCCAGGAGAGCAGACACACCTCCTTTTTCTTGAGGATGGTTTTCTTATGCAAGACTTTCACTGCGTAAAAAGTCCCGTCACACTTGCGTTTGGCCAGGAGCACCTGCAACAGAAGGTCCTGGTCACAGCTACCTGCCTCACCGTGGTCAGTGTTCCCTCATTAGCTCAACACTCTTGTGGGTGATTGATTATACACAGAAAACTACTTCAGAGGGCCAGGCACAGGGCTTTAAGGACCAAGCTCCAGCCCTCTCAATTCCCAGCACTTTTTCATTGCCAGAAGAAAAGCCTTCAATATCTCCACATATATATCCCCTAGACACCCAATAGAAAAAAGTTTTGAAGCATTTGGGGCCAGTCCCATTTAAAGTGAACCCTGGCTGTCTCCAAGGTGTCTCTGGAGATTTTTTGCTGAACAAGTTTGAAACTTATTTTGAATCAAGCACTGCTCTTTACTATTACCACCCTGTGCATAAAAGCCCTCACTCTTTGGTCCTTAGAGAGCTTGAAGGACCTTAAAGTTATAATGGACTCTTAATAACAGTATCTAAGGTCTCGTTTAATCTCAGTCCCACTCAGGCCAAACACCTCAGGAGAGGTGCAAGCAAAGGACACAGCCAGAAACTCCTTCAGCAGCACATTTTCCTTCCAAGCTGCCTCCAAAGAGCTGCAGCCCACCTGCACAAGCTCACTTACTTTTCCAAAGCTTCCTTTGCCAATAACCTTCAGGAAGTCAAAGTCTGTTGGCTTGGCACTGTTGGGCAACAATGAAAAAAGTTAATGTTTCTGGGAGAGAAACACGCAACAGTAACACCACCATCTAAGCAGAGTTCCTGCTTGGAAAAACCAGTGTTTGTGAAAGGGATTAAAGGGCACTGGTGGGTGACCCTCGCTCCCAGGCGGCTCAGGATTCACCCTGAGTGTGTCAGTGCACCCTGCAAAGGATGAGCAAGCCCTCAGCAATCCACGGGCTGAAGGCAGCAGCAGTGACAGCACGGTGAGGACAAAGTGATGCCTTTACAGGGGACACAGTTTATCCCTGTTTCCAAGGAAAGATAGGAATCCAGCAGTGACAAGGACGATCTTCCCTTACTGTGTCACAAAAGAAGAGGGACAAGGGGCTACAGACACGGCCAGGAGAGGATGATTATAACAAGTACCAGCTGCAGCTCAGTGTTGGAAGCTGGTGCACTGGTGGCACACGTGGTGTTAAAGGCCAAGAAATGTAATTGTCCAGACTCCTGCAGACACCACCCTGTGGCACACAGGGACCATCTGCATCCCCCCGCCAGACCTGTTCGCACTCCACACCCTACCTGGCTTTGCAGGGAGCTTACTTGGGGTTAGCAGAAGGTCCGAGGTTGATGTTGTCAGTTGGTGTTGAAGGCTAGAGAAGACAACAAGAATTTTAGCGGCAAGGACGGTTTTCCCTTCTTCAACACAGCATCCTTCACACAGAGCCATTGATAAACACCCATCAGCAAGAGACTCAGTGGATACTTCAGCAAACATTAAAGGTGTCTTTAGATGGCCTCAGGCACACCCAGCACCACAGAGCTGCAGCCTCCCTCTTCCCAAAGACAAGGGGATACATACACACGTACACACTCTCCCTCCTTTTCCAGTTCCTGAGGAATCTTACCCTCCTCAGACTCCGGGAACATCATGCCTTGTCCAAAAGAGCCTCTCTGCTGTTTTTCTCCACCCAGCATCACCCACAGGACAGGGCAGCAATAAGACTCCCACCAGGCTAACACAGGCTCTCTCCTTGTTTTTCATGTAAGGGCACCATCCCCCTTTGTCCCAAAGGTTTGTCCCAAACAATTTGCTTGTTCAGAGCCATGATCTCACCTGGGTGCTTTTGTCTGGGCTCCGAGAACGATCCATTAAAAAAACAACTCGTTCAGCACTTGGGGAAAGAAGAGGAAGTCAGTGTTGAATACAAAATCTGAGAGAGAAACAGCTTCACACCATTAACCTGCCAGGGAGCAGTGCAAACCCCTGTGTGTGCACCCCTTCCATCACAGGAGGGCTCAGCTGAGCTCCCCAGCACTGCCATCCCCAAAGGATGGGGTGCCTGCACTCTGGGGGAGGCAGGGAACAGTGTGTGCTGACAGGAGACTGGGGAAACAGGGCTCCTGGTGAACAAACACATCTAATATTAGCCCCTGACTTGTAACAGCAGAAATTGCACAAGCCATGAGGACCAGCACAGCCCCAGCAGCAGCACAGCAGCAGGCCATGTGTGCCATGGCCAGACCCTCTCGAGGCAGATGCAGCCCCCTCCCCACTGCACAGGGATGCTGCAGCCCAGTGAGTATCCTCACAGGGCAGCCAGGAGAGTCCAGCTAGGTCCAGCCACCACGGTCCATGGGGCTGGCAGCAGCCAGAGGCCACTCCCCAGGCCAGGTCAGCTCAGGGCTGTTGACACTGCAGGAAGAGGAGCTGTCGTGGCAGGCTCAGTGAGCAGAGGTATTAAAGACCCCTGCTGCAGCTTTTTCTGGGACTGGAGAAGCCAGACTTGAACACTTGTTGGTTCAGATCCACCCTGCCTGAGCATCACCGGGGGTGGGAAAACTTTGCCTCAGGGATTTCTCCCTTTGGTTTTAAGGGTTCCCCTATGCTCTTTGCAAAAGCCAAAATTAAGGAGATACCATGACCAAAACAGCTCTGCTCCCTTCTCCCCTGCCCCGAAGAGCTCAGACTCCCCCTCAGCCCCACCACACCCTCATACACTGCATCAAGGCTCTGAATCCCCACAGCCACCCTCTGCCCACCCCTCCCAAAAGGGGGGCCCAAAGACCCCACCAGCCTCCCCACATCTCCCCTTGGGGTGCTCCCACCCTCTGCCCCCACCCACCCCCAGGCACAGCCCCCCAGCCATCCCAAAGAAACCCCTCTGGCACAGGCAGGCTGAGCATGGCAGGAGCTGCCGGGCACAGCGGATGCTGGCAGCTGTACCAGGGACTGCCCACATCTGCCCGGTGCCAGCCAGCTCCATCCACCAGCCAGCCAGCACGGGGGTTATCAGGCTGGGCTGTTAAAGGGCTCCCATCCCACTGGGAGGGTGTCGTACTCACTACGAGCAGAGCCTGGAGCCGGAGGCCTTGATGGTCTGTTCTATCCTCTCCCGGCCGTGCTTGATGAGTTCTGTGAGGAAAGTTGGAGCACCGAAGCCGATTAGCTGGCAGCGTGATCACAAGTGCACAGAGGCACATTTGTTCTTCACTGACCTTGCTCTTCTCTCCACAGCCGCCCTCCTCCCCCTTCCACTCACATACCAAAATAACCAGGAAATTATAGGAACCAGGACATCTTCCCTCCCAGCCTCACCAGGAGCCCTCAATAGCTCACAGGACAGGGATGAGTGCCACAAGACAGACACCCTCTCTGGTGGCTGAGGGGACTCAGGCTAAAGCACCACTGTCAAGCCTCCCCAGGCCACCCCTGTGTCCCCAAGGGGGACAAGGAGAGTGCTTACAAGGATGAGGTTGTACTGGGATACGTCACACACTTGGCACATCCCCTGTCCCTTTCATTCAGGACTCTGTGAGTAATTAGGGACGTGAATGAAACCTTTCAGGCCCTGCAGGAGGTAAGCCAGCACACACACATCACAGGAGTAACTTGCCCAAGGACACACAGCCAGTGCCAGAAGCTGGGATTCCCACCATGGAGCATCCCTGCTGCTCAGCTGTGCAGGCAGTTGCCACCACTCATCACCATCACCTCTCCCTTCACAGGGAGGAAGCTCTGAGCCTGCTCCCTGCACTGCCTGCTCCTCTGGCTGAGCCAGAGGGAAGCCCACAGAGTGCAGCCTATACAGAGGAGTTCCTTGTTCCACTTAGGTGTAGATAGCAAAATTATTTCAAGACTCAGTTTTACTCCTCAGTCCTGCCACTGAAGGGAAAGCAAGAATTAAAATATTCACAGAAACATGCGTTTCCATCTAAAAAGAAGGGGCTTTATAGACTCAAGCAAGCCATCATCCTGGAATTGCTCTTCTACAGACCAAGGAATGGACAGCACCAACTGCCAGAGCCCATCTCCCTGGGCAAGGATTTTGTAGGACGAGTTTTGAGGCAGACAAGCCCATAACAGAGCATTTCCTGCAGGGATCTTTGGATCTGCCAGCCAGAGAGAGGGTCTTGTGAGCTCCTGAGAGCCCCTGAACTGACCCCACCAGCAGATCTGGGGGCAGCTCTGATGAGCAGCCAAAAAACTAAGCTGTGGGTTTAGAGTTTCTGAATGGATAAGAAAGGCAAAGCAGGAATCGAAAGCAAAGCCCACAAACCATGCAGAGGGAGAACTTACAACATCAGGCTGGTCTGAGCTGCTGACCTTGTCCACACTTTGCCCTGCAGCAAGTCCAAGATCCTGTCCCAGCTGGCACCCACCAGCAGGGACAGCACTCAGAGAGATCAAGCCCCATCTCCTCCCACTGGGCATAGTCCTTTGCTGACAGCCTGGCTGTCCCAGGGCTGCTGAAGGTCATCCAACACCTGCCCCGGGGCTGCATTTGTCTCACAGGCTGCAGGACAGGAATGGCCACAGCAGAGGGACACCACTGCTGCTGTCTCTGAGCAGACAACACTCACTGAAGGACCCAGGCCTGGGAGGAGGCTGGCACAGGGCACACAGGTGTATGTGGACGAGCTCCAAGCTGCCCATGGCAGCAGTAGGCAGAGGAATGAAAGCTCCCACCCCTGCTCAGGAGCCTCTTGCTAGAGCAACCCAGCCTAACACCTCACTCCTGCTCACTGCTCACCTCACACAGCTCCACCAGCTGATAGGGAACATTTCCTCCAAATCTGAAGCCCCACAAGCCTGGGTTTGGCCTCAGGGCCAGCTTGCTGCCACTGCTCTGATCGCAGACTCAGGGGAAATAATGATTCAGGCAGAGACAGAGATCACAGGTTAGGCATCTTGGAGAGCACGTGGGCAAGCCATGGGAGCACATCTCTGTACCTTAGAGGTATTAACTAGCAGCAAAGGATGCAGAACAAATTCCTGACTCACTCCAAGGGGCTTGGACAAGCCTGTTTTAGCAACCTGCAGCTAGGCAGGAGCCCCTTCCAGCCTGGCAGCCCATTTGTGCCTCCCTCCACCAGCCCTGCTCTGCTCCACTGCCTCTGCTGGAAGTGGAGCCACTCAACAAGTTCCTGCTGACCAAGGGCTGCTTTTTCATTCAAGGGACTTGCTCTGAGGTTAAAGTCTCCGGCACTGAAGTACCATACCCGGTTTTAGGATGTGTATATCCACATCCCACACCACTTTCTATTCAGGTTCAGAGCCACCTTCCCCAGCCCAAGTCCACCTTCAGAACCAGGTTAGCGCGTTTAAATCTCACAAGCAGTCAAGCAGGCTTTTTCTTATCACTAACAAACCCTACTCCCCCTGAAGCACAAAGATTTCCTGAGCACACACACTGCACAACAGAACCAGAAATAGGTCACGGAGATACGCTGGAATCCTTGGTTATCCATGCCCGGCTGCGTCCCTCCTTGTGCCTGCTGGTGCAGCACGGATGCTCCAGGCACGGCCAGGGCCACAGAGAGCATCAGCACCGAGTCTAGGAGTTCCCCAATATAACGTGACTGCTGCACATCAGGAACACAAAGCCCTGCACCCCACTCCCCCCTCCTCAAAGACCATTTCACCCCAACTCCCGGCCACAGGCACCCCCCCAGGCAGGAAGAACCCGCTCACACAACAGAAAGCTGCTACTTACAAGTTGGAGCAGTTACTGCAGCTAAACCTCCCCCCAGCACACATCCCTCAGTAACATACGTTTGCTTCCCAGCAGAGCACGAGCAGCTCCCTGTTCCTCGCACAGTTCTGGCAGTGGTGACCCACATTCCCATGCCAGCCCAGCGTTATTTGCTACAAACACATTACTAATGCAAGGCGTACCTTGCACGGAGACACAACCTCATAGACTCGTCATCTGCGGGCTGCCCCCACCCTCCTCCCTGATGTCACCGCTCTCGGCAGCCTCCCCTGCCTAACCTACATTGCAAACCCCCCGGAGCCAGTCCCTCGTCCTCTCCTGCTCTGGGAAGGGCTGCCAGGGCTCTCTCTGGGACAGCAGGCGATGGTTTGGAGGGAGCACAGAGTTTGGAGGGGCGGGGGTGGAGAGAGGGGAGCCAAAGGCAGCCCACAGCTTTCACCCAGCACAGGGGCTGCTCGCAGCTGAAGGGGGAGATGCCCCAGTTTCAGCTCAGAGAGGAGCAGGAGGATTCCTGCAAACACGTGCTTTTACTGGGGAGAGAAAAAAAAGGCTCAAGTTTTCCCCTGCTACAGATCTAAGAGCTAGCTGCAAGCTAGTACTGAACTCCACTTTCATTCCCATTGAGACACTACAGCAAGTCCAGGAAGAGGCTAGGAAAGACTTTAAAGCACTTCTGCATTTCAGGAAGCTTTCTTAACCACCCTCTGGAGAGCTCCTGGCTTGTCCAATTTTCTCCTGCAGATCCTGTTCCCTACACCCCAGGGACACTGCAAAACAGAGCAGGAACTCAGCCAAGCAGCCCTGGCTCTGGGCAAGCTAGAGACAACCAATCCTCGAAATTTTGGAGAAAAGCTACATGCAGAACTTAAAGAAAACAGCAGGTGGCTAAAGCTTAAAGCACTTTGCAAAAGAAGAATTCCGTGAAAACAAGTCATCAAATGTACCTGGGAGCACATCTCCCAGAGGCTGAGCCCTGAGGCACGGGAAGCAGTCCACAACCACCGAGCACAGATTCCTCTCATTCCCCACGCTTCCTCTCCTTGCACCAGCCCACCCTGGCTGCCCTGTTAGGCCAGGAGCCCAAAGCCCCTTCCTAAACCCCAGAGGGGAAGAGCTTTGTTTCCTGCAGCAGTTCATTTAGCCCCTGAACACAACCACCCTCAACCCCTCCGAGTGATCATACCATTCTCGGTGCCTCACTGCAGCACTTTAAAGAGAGCAGGAAAAGCTGACCAGCTGTAAAAGGTGAAGAAACACCTGCTAGCTCTACCCCAGGCGTGAGAATTTAGGTGGGAGGGAGAGCTTTGGGTGGGGAGGAAGAGGTGCAGGTGGTGGGTAGGAGCAAATTACAGCCTCAGGCAGGCAGCTCAGGTGTTCTGAATAATTTTTTACAAGTCAGCTGGAAATTTGTCCACTGTGCAGTGGTTTGGAGGAAGGTCAAAACTGGCATTTGGTTCAGGTCAGACCCTGAAGAAGCTGATTTTTACAGTGTCCTCGGGGACCCTGGAGGGCTGCAGCCAGGGCAGCCAGGCTGGTGCTTTGCAGCACTATTAACTGCAAACAAAAACACATGGGAAGCCTGATTTGAGAGACCAGAGACTGAGCTCTGAGCAAAAGGAGGCCTGGGAGAAGGGCTGATATCTTCTCTCTCTTTGTTAAAAATAAAGCCGTTGCTTTTTGCTGTCACTGTAGTTTCCCATAAAATCTCCCTGCGTGCAGCTGCAGCAGCAGGAAAGCTGCTTCTAGAGCCATTTCAGTGGTGGGTGCAAGGAAATAAAGGCCAGGCTGTGGGCAGCATTCCCTGTGGGAAGCAGAAGGGCTGGCCACCGTGGGATGGGTCCCTCACCCCAGTGTCCAGGGGGAGATCATCAGGAACATCTGGTGTGCTTGGTGCCATGTGTAATGAGGGAGGGGGAGCAGCATTTTGCTTGAAATATTTACCTTCCTTCGGGTCCAAACCTGATTTTTTTCTCAGCCAATATTCTCAAGCATTGACATGTTTTAAGAATCTCCCTTGTTTTTATTTTCTCCAGCTTTGCCTCTGCTTGCATTGAAATGGTCAAATTTCAGAATAATTTCATCAGTTAACTCACATTTTCTAGCCAGTGCTTTCTACTGTTGTTTCTTTAATGAAAATCTCGGTGTCATCAACAAAATTGACTTGATTTTAATTTCCATGGAAAAAAAGGCATCTTTAATTAAAAACTCACTTCCTATCTAGAGAAGAGTAAGCAGGAGGATCCTGTAAGGAAACTTTTAACAGCTAAAATACATTAAACCCCTAAGCAGATGACAGATAATGATGGACAAAGTGATGTTGGGTCAGTTTTGTCCCTCCCACCCCCTCTGTGAGGATCACTGACCCTGCAGGGCTGGGTGTCACTCAGGGCCAGGAGAGGAGGCAAAGCTGCCACCTCCCCTCACACACGAGTCCCCTGTGTGTGTCCCATGGGAACCAGGCTCCCTGCAGCCCTTGCTGGGCAGGCTGAGCCCGGCTGGAGCCCACCAGGAAGGCTCAGCAGCCCAACACAAATGGGAACCTCCACAGGATCATTCTCCACGGCCTCACCATCCCCAGGCTCAGTGACACCGTGCCCTCCAGCAGCATTACCCTTTGTCTTGCCCAGGGCAGTGGAGGAGGGCTCCATCCCGGCCACGAACATAAGCCAGCCAAAATAATCTCCTCTCCTTGCAGCTGGGGCAGGAGTTCAGCTGCCGGCTCCGGGTGTCCTCGGGGAGCAGAGCGCGCAGATGTTCCTCCGCCTGCAAAGGTGAAGGGCACAGCAGTGAGAGCAGAAGCAAGTCCTTGGGTGCAGCACTGGCTGCCTGCCAGCCAGGCACGGCTCTGGGACACAGGGACAGCTCTTGAGCCTCGTCTGGGCAGCACCCAGCCAGCATTCAGTCTGCTGGGGATTACTGGGGGCTCTGCCATCACCCCAGGGACAAAACACTTTGGGACTGGCAGACAGAGGGAATGTAAGAGAGCTGAGAAGTTTGGCTTCTGTAACACAGAAGAAATTTACCCAAAACCCGTTAAAATCATGTATTTCTGCTGTCAAGGATTTGGGGTTTTGATGCTCTTGAGGAGCTGAAACCCAGTTCACCCTACCTGTACTCAGGTGACTGCCCGGCACAGGAGAAAACATTCCCTGGAAGCACAGGGACACATGTCCCACCAATAAATTCCCAGTGTAGGGCAGGTCCCCACTGGAAATTCAACATCAGTCACTACAGATGCCTGGGGCAGCTGCAAAGCTGCCTGTGGAGCCCTGTGACTGTCCCTGGAGAGGTGACCAGGGTGAGCCGTTGTCACCCTGATGACATGGGTGGGACAGGTGGGTGTGAGCAGGGTTGTCCTCCTGCCCTCCCCATGTGTGAGAGGTGAGGCTTTGCCCTTGCTCTGTCCTGTGTGCCCACAGCCAGTCACCCCCTGCAGCAGCTCCTGTCCCTCACCCACCATGTCCCGTGCCCAGGGACACTTTAGTGCCACTGAAGGGACTTCTGAGTGTGGGAGCATACACATCACACAGGCACGTGTCCCTGCTGGTGCCAACAGGGTAACCATGCCCCCTTACACCAGCACTGACCTTGGCCCATTGCCCTGCCCAGAACTCACACACTCCTAAACAAAATTAAACAATTCTGGTGAAGCTGGAGAGCTGCTGATGTCAGGGCTGGGTTTTGCCAGCACTGCTGCTCTTCTGTGCCTGGCTGCTGCTTCCCTGCCTTCCAGGGAACACATCTGTGCCAGGAAAACCTCTGGCTGGACCTGAGTTCAAAGGTGAGGAGCAGCTCTTGGGCAATTTAACCCCTTCTGTGCACAGCTCCTGCCTGGACCTGGCCAAGCCATGGGGGGAACAAGCTCTGGCCACAGAGAGGGATTTTTTTCAGCTGGACTGGCACAGCTCAGAGCCTCCAGACATTGCCTATACCTGGGAACTTCTTTTCCCCCAAGGGAGGGAAGCTGCCTTTCTCTTCCCCAAGCCCTATAAGGGGCCAAGGGCTGCATGGTCCTTCCCTGGCTGACTTGGATCCCTCCAGAAAGGACCATCCCAGCAAACCCATATTTGCAGCTCCACCAGGACAGGACACATCCTGTGGGGACAACAGGTCCAGCCCATTGTCTCTACACACAGAGAAACACCCTCTCTCTCTCTCTTACAATATTTTATATGCTATTTTACAGGGACAGATAATCCTAATCTCCCTGTCTAGCAATATCCATAACCATAAAAGTATCCCTGAAGTGGAACCACACAGTCCTGAGCAATTGGAATTGCAGGGAAGGTCCAGATAAGACTAAAACAAATAACTTCTCTAGAGAGCACAAAGCAAGAGTCCGTGGATCTGCAGTGAAAGTTGACCTAAAATATTTGGCTACTCAGTTATCTCTGCTGGGTAAGAGATAGGATGGGATGGGATGGGATGGGATGGGATGGGATGGGATGGGATGGGATGGGATGGGATAGGATAGGATAGGATAGGATAGGATAGGATAGGATAGGATAGGATAGGATAGGATAGGATAGGATAGGATAGGATGTTCTTTAAAAGCTCAGAGGCTATTTGTTCCTTTTAGGAAGATTCATGAAAGACTAAATAGATTATTGGTGACCATTACAGCTCTTTAAATCTTTTCTTCCCCTCTACATTTTTATTTCAGCTCCCAAAAACCAGGGCTCTGCCTGAGGCTTTGCCTTTGATCTTGCCAAGGAATCCCACATAAGTGCTGGGATATTCCCCCATGTTTTGGGAAAAGGAGACAAGAGGACACCAGTGGGGATCAGTTAAAGTGGGTTTGAGCAACTCTTGCCACTTTTTGTCCCTCTGTTTCTGTAAATATGAATGTGGCAGAATATTACTGATCTCTTGTAAAGCCTTTACATCTTCTGTGGAATAAATTCCTGAGGTTATTATTGCCATTAAATTGAGTGTCTGGGACATTTTTTTTTGCTCCCAGGTGTTTTTCAAATGTAGGCACAGTCTCAGTGAATAAATAACACATCGTTGGAAGCAGCCTGTCTGTATTTGGCCCCTCCTGGCCAGCCTTGTCCTTATGGAATGCTCAACCACAAACCCAAAAACCCCCCTCAAAACCTGTTTTTTGGGGTGAATACCTCTTTTCCCCTGCAGCAGCGGTCAGTGTGACTGACATGGGGCCACCACCCCTAGCTCAAGCCCCAGAAGTGCCCAGCCTGGTGGGGACAAGGGCAGAGAGGCAGTTTCCTGGCTGGATTGAGCAGGGCTCAGCAGCTCAGAAGTGGCTCTGAGAGCTGCACTACCCGACCCCAGGCCCCTCTCTGCTGGCACAGCACTGCCTTCATCAGGAGAAGCTGTTGGTGCAGTGTCCCTGGGAATGCCTCCCCTCTGCCTGCTCCATCCCTGAGAGCTGCCAGCTCCAGCTCCACTGCATGGGATCCATGTTTTCCACCCTTTTTATCCACGTGCAAATCCTGGGAAGCAACTGCTGCTGGCACAGCCAGAGATTGTCTCCAGCAGAGTTATACCTGCAGGATCCAGTGAGCAGCCCAGGCCAAGCTGGGCTCAAGTGGGGCTCGCTGCTGTAAGCCCCTGTGCAAGAGCAGCAGAGCCATCCTGAAATCTGTCAAGCTGTGTTCCCCTGCTCTGGAGCAGAGCAGGAGCAGCCCTCCCTGTCCTGTCCCCTGAGAGGGGTTTGGGAATGCTCTGTTGAAGGCTGCTGGACACCCCTGAGCTTCACCTGGCCCAGCCTCAGAGACTCTCACAGCCCAGGAGACCACAGCCAACACAACCTGACATTTCTGCTGTAAACTTCACCCTCCTCGTGCTGGCTGCAAATCCCAGTGGAGCCCAAGGCTCCTTGCCATGTGCAGGTGGCCCAGGAGCATGGGGACACACAGCTGGTCTCTGCTGATCTGCCAGCTCCTGAAATGACCCAGATCAGGGACACTCATGGGTGCTCCCCACGGGAGCTCACCCAGGGACAAGCAGGGGATGGGAGTTCCTTTGATGGAAGTTTCTGAGGGAAGTAGAGCTAACACCAGAAATTTTCCCAACTAGCTTGCCGGGGCAGCAAGGAGACTGCTCGTCTCCTCTCTGGGCTTCTCCCCAGCTGGAAAACAGCCCCACTGCTGAACTCAACCCCCTCCACTTCCAGCTGCTGGCCCTGGGGAGCAGCTCTTCCAAGGCCAGCCAGGTTCCTGGCAGCAAGGCACGAGTCCTTCACAAAACCCTCTGCTGCTCCCGAAGGGCTTCAGGAACTGATTAAAAGAAGGGAAAGTCGCAATCATCCCGGAGAAAGCAAAGGGCCAGTACCTGCAGACAGGGCTCCTGGGATCCGGCAGGGGGCTGGCGGGCACTGCCGCGCTCTCGCTGTGGGAAGCAGCCTGTACCGCTCTCCCTCCCGTTGTTTTTATTTTGGCAATGCGGTCTGAAGGTCGAAGGAAAAGTCCGAAGGAGTGGCTTGTGGCAGGCAGTAAATTATTACCCTGGACCGCTCTCCGAGGGGACCAAGGCACGGGGAGCTGGGGTGGGAGAGGAAAATCCCTCCTTGGGGGGATTAGAGGGCAGCTCGCTGGCAGGGAAGTGCAAAGGGTCAGAACAAAGTGCTCTGTTTGCCGGAGGCTGTGCTGGGTCACATGCTGGGTCCCAGCAGAGGTAATGAGGCATGGGTCACCTCCCAAACTTCAGCAAGACCTCCTGGCTGTGGACATGACCTGTTGCCAATCCCCCAGCAACCCACAGACCATGCCAGGCAGGAAGGAGCTGGGTGAGAGGGAGCCTTGCCCTCTGGCAGCCCTGAGGGGCAAGAAATCCAGGGACTTTTACATGCTTGATCTGTGCAGGTGTGACAGTCCTACCACCTCCCTTCTGCCTCCTGTGTGTCCCCCACTCTGTGGATCCTGGGCCATTCATACAGAGGAAGAACCACCTGAGAATCCAAGGAGGATCCAGACCCATGGGCACATCAGAACTGAGCCCAGAGGAGCAGAGTAAGAGCCAAAATCTGCCCTCCATGCCCTCCCCAGTTTGCTCCATTCCTCTCCCTTCACCTCTGCAGGAGGCCAGCAGCAGTGGTCACACATCCCTGTGTGGGGGCCCAAACAGGAGTCTGACTGATGAGTGTGTTGGTGGAGTCACTGGTGGAGCCTCCAGCTCCTCACCTGAAACACAAACTCCAAATCTGTACAAAATCAGTTGACGGAGAACATTGGTCAAAACAAGCATTTTCTGAAACAGCCTGGATTATGTGATATGGAGTATCCAAACTTCATGAGGCTGAGATATCCAGCTGCCAGCACAGGAAGGTGTCTGGCTCCATGTGTGAGGAGGAGGCAGAGCCATACCTGCCCTCTGCACACAGAACGAGTGGGCTCAGCCCTGACCTCGCACCGATGGTCCCGTTGGGTGGTACAGCTGTGTGGATGCATGAGGGCAACAGACATCTGGTATCACCCTCATGTCTCAGGAAAGGAGCCCAAATAGAGGTCCCTATTGTGTCTGAGGAACTGTGTAAAGACACAGAGAGAAATAAATCCGTTCCCTGGTAGTGCAGAGAGGGCCTTTGTTTGTCTGGTTTTCAGAGTGAGAAGGTTTAGAGGATTGTTGCAGCACATGACCAGAAGCCACAAAGCACAGACAAAAGCCATTTGGAACACACATCAGACTTTGCCATCGCCCTGGCTTTTCAGAAGACTTCTGCTTTGTTCAAGTCAAACCTGCTGCTATTGTGGGGGTTATTTTCCTCACTCAGCTGCATCCCTTGCTGTCAGGGCTGCACATGTCCCACAGCACGGGGCGCACCAAGGCTTTCACCGGGACCAGCGCAGCACCAAAACGTCTGCTGCGCCGGGCTGCGGGTTGCGAGCCCAAGGCACAAGTGTTGCACCAACAGCCACGTCCGCTCCGGCCACGGACAAGTTTAGAGGACAAAGCCTGTGCTTATCGCTGGGCTCGCAGAGCCGGCTGGTTTCGCAAGCCGCTCGCACGTCAGCCGCCAGCGAGCGCCGGCTCCCGGCAGGAGCACGGAGGGAAGCGCCTGAGCAGAGCTGACAGCGCGACAAAGCCCCGTGGGGCTCGCTGGGGAGTCGCTGGCTCTGCCACAGCTGAGAAGGGCAGCGGAGGTGCCCTGACAGCCCCGGGAGCCGCCCCGCCGGCTGCTGCTGCCCGCGGGCACCGGGGGTTCCAGTGCCTGCCGCAGCTCCTCCAGCCCGGGGGAGCTCACTGCAAGAGGGAGCCTGGCCAGCTCAGGGATCTGAGGTGCCCTTGCAGAGACTTGGGGCACTCTGGTCAAGCTTCCCTGTCCTTCACCCTGAGGGATAGGAGCGAGGATCCCTGACCTTGCCCTCCCTGTCACAAAAACGGCACAAATCTTCTGACAACCCCAAGTACAGCCGGGGTAATTTCTGCTCTCAAGGGGAAGGGGAAAAAAAGTGCTGAATTCGGTTTAAAGCCTCTGCAAAATTAAAGCTCCATCAGACGGTTTCCATCATCAGGTACCCTGAACCACAGAACTTATGGCCCCTGTAAAGCACAAAGACCAGGACACATTAGTCTGTGAGCATCCTGTGTGGCATGGCATGGGTATCTTTGCTTCCCTGGTGGGGAGCACAGAGGCAGAAACACCCTGAAAACACCGGGTGTAAAGCCAGTGCGAACCAGAGATGTCAGAGCGGTGTATTAACCTGCCAGGGAACCTCAGCTCTCCCCTTATTCCCCGGATCCGAGGGGATATCTCAGCCCTGCTCTGGGCAGGGAGATGGGCTGGATCTCCTCCCACGCTGGCCCCTTACCATCGCCCTGGGGAGCAAGCAGAGCTGGAACAGAGGGTTCAGGGCAGAAACAAGAGCATCGAGCAGCCTGGGCTGTCTCCCCTCATCGCGGGCGGGGGGATGCGGTGGCTCCGGGCCGGGCACATCCCGTGTCCCGGCTGTGGATGGATGGATGAATGGATGCGGAGGCTCCGGGCCGGGCACAACCCTTCTCCCGGCTGTGGATGGATGGATGGATGGATGGATGGATGGATGGATGGATGGATGCGGAGGCTCCGGGCCGGGCTCGCCGTCGGGCGAGGGCGCTGCTCCTCCGTGGCGGCTCCGGGCCGGCTGCGGGCGGGGAGCGCACGGGGCGGATCGGGCTGTCGGTGCCTGCGGCAGGGCGGCAATCACGGGTCACCTGCAGCGGGGTGGGAGCAGGGGTGATGAGGGTGAAAGCGGTGAGGATGGAGGTAGGGGTGAGCATGAAGATGATGGGGCTGAGCTTGAGAATGGGGCAGGACGCTGATGGATATCCCCAGGCGGCACGGAGGGAGATGTGGCTAATCCGGAGGCAGGCGCCTCACCACGATGTCCCCCCACACTCACCCACCCCAGTCTCCACACGGCACAGACCCCACAACTCCCCTGTTCTTTTCTTTCGGAGGCTGCCCAGAAAATCTCCCGAAATGCTTTTTTCCCCGGGCACGGACATCCCCCGCTCCCGCCCGCAGCCCCTTTCCCAGTTTGTGCCGACACCCCCCTCCCGCCCCCGGTACCGCATTGCGGAGCTGCCCGCTAGCACCGGACCGGACCGGACCGGGCGGGGAAGATGGGGGGACATCCCAGCCCTACCGGGGCTTGGCGTGTTTGGGGACAATCACAGGAGCCCCACGGGGACCTCAGCTGTGCCTGTGCTGCGGGAGCGCTGCCGACGGGTCCCCCCATCCTCATCCTCGCTGTGTATCGGCAGCGGATGGACAATTAGTTGTCGTGGCTTTTAAAATGGTGTAAATCGCGGTGTTTTCGGTCACAGGATTGGAGTGTGGGGCTGAGCTCCCCCGCGGTGGCGACTTTGCTCGCAGCGGGGATCAGCCCGATGCTCCACACCCGTGGGCAGGGTTTGGTGAGTTTGGATCAAGCCAGGGGTACACCCAGCCCTTTATTTCGTTTATTTCTCCCCCTTTGTTTGTTTGTGAGGGGATCTTTCCCCGCCTCTTTCACAAGAACAAAAACCTCGGGGTGCATCAGCAAACTCCCGGCCCTGGAGTCTGAGCACTACGGGGGAAAGCAAAACTGCGAGGAGGGGTGAAAGCAGCCCCGCCACCCCCAGCTGTAAGACGACCTCTTCCCAAAAAATGTGTCCTACCTCTTGCAAACAGCTGAATGCCTCCTTCTTTGGAAACCCGGCGCTGCCTCCCCTTAGCCCGAGAATGTGTTGTAGCCCCGACATGGGGAGGATAAACCTCCCTCTGCCCCTGCCCTGCTCCTCTGAGCCCCCCACGAACCAGGCCAGCCTCATCATCTATGTTTTCTCTTTATTGTTCGATATATTTATGTACCACATTATATGTTAAAGATAGATTTTTTTTTCTGATATACATTTTTCATCTTATTTACCACAATGACACCACACGTACATTGGAAACAGCTCCACGGATCTGGTAGATTGCACAGAATGAATTGTGTCGTAGTTTTGTTCCTGTAATCCTGAACGACATCAAATCCAACCATATATTAATTTTTTTTTAAGCTTTTCATAATTTAGAAATAACAATTGTTAAAACGAAACGAAACATAAGTCACCGAGAAGTGGACTCCAGGGCTGCGATTTCAACCAGAGAACCAGAGGCGACACATTTTGTATTTGATGGGAAGCGCCATTCCTCGGTGTGGATTCGGATGGAAGAATCGAGCAGTCCTGACATCTATGTGACTACGGTGTAAACATTGCAGGCAAGCGGCATCACCGGTCGTCAGACGCTGCTTGGGCTTGTTGGGCTGGTCGGTACAATCTGGGTCTCATCTTACATCCATCCCTCAAAGCGTTAAAACAAAGGTCCCTGCTCCCGGCGGGCGCCCGCGGGGGGTTTGCTTTCGTCTGCGAGCGCAGCGACCCAATCCCATGGGATCGGCACCTGTGTTTCAGCTGCTGAAACACTGAATTGCATATCTGTGAGGAGTGTTGAAAACTGCGACTGTTTCCCAACAGGCCGTTTGTGGGGGGCCAAGCTTCAGGCAACGAGTGAGGAGATAGGGGTGGGGCACCAGATAATTTCTTTCAAAAAAATCTAAATAACAAAAAAATAGATTTAAATCTGAGCTTGTTTAAAAAGACATCAGGGTGAGCACTTTCATCTTTTCTTATTTTCCTTAGTTTGCAGATTCTATGACATAGAATTTGTTGGATGCACGTAACGAAAATAATGACTCTTTCCATTAAAGGGATGCAGAATTATTTGGCTATGCGGATGTTCGATGCGATTCTCTTCCTGCACCCGACTCTGGCCCCTCCTTAGTCTTCAGCATTGGTTCTGAAAGCCTCTATGAGGCCTTCTAAAGAGTGGATGAACCCAGAGACGCTGCAGATACCACCTATAACGAAAATGGCAACGTCAAAGAAGACATGATGCCACAAGAGCTTCCTCCACAAGAGTTTGAGGTGGAAGAGACTGGGGAGCAGGAAACAGAGCCCTGCGCCTGTGAGGCTCCCAGTAAGACCCATCAAGAGGGCAAAATGGGGGACATAAATAGCCATGAGCAGGGTGAAAACTACCAGGGCACATCTGAGGGTGAGTCCCCAGGATTTGAGCCGCCCGTCACCCCCATAGCAGTTGGGGAAGAAAGCCCTGTTTCCATCTTGGAAAAGGGACCGCTCCAGGACCTCTACAGCTGCAAAGAATGGCAAGGGGTACGAGAGCAAGGCTTTGGCCACCAAGAAAATGTTGACTACTGCCCTAATGGTGGATGGCAAGTTGTCTGTAATGACCTCCTTGGTCTCATCGGCCCAGGTCAGGTAGGCGACCAAGGCAAAGAGTCCCTTAAGGATGCAAGCTGCGATGTGAGTCCAGTTCATCATGCAGTGAAACTCCTTGGGGTTCTGCATGTTCCCCTCCAGGGAAGGCAGAAAGATCTGGGAGGTGTAGCTGAAGACAATGATGCCAATGGAGATGGGAAACTTCTTGACATCAATGTAAAACTTGACTTTCTCCCAGGCCCAGTCGCGCGCCCTGGAGAGGCAGTAGGCGATCACCAGGATGTTGATGACAAAGTGGGCTAACGTGCAGAGCAAGCTGAACTTGGAGACCGCCTTGAGGTTCTTCAAGAACGCACAGGGCAGGAGCACTGCCGTGGCAATGATGGACCACGACTTCTGGGAGACGGGCAGGTTGGGGAAGCTGTTGTACATCAGGTTCCCACTGACCACCACGTAGAGGATGCAGGTCATGACCAGTTCAATGATCTGAGCCACGTTCACGATTCTGCCCCCGAGGGTGGGGAAGCGGGGCGCGCAGCACGCGTTGGCGATGTCCACGTAGGAGTCTCTCACCCTGACTATCTCCCCATCCTCATTCTCTTCGTAAAGACAGGCAATAAGGATTTTCCCAGTGTAGCAGCACACCACTGCAGCGAAAATTATTAAAAAGAGTCCTAGGTATCCACCGTGAAGGATGGCATAGGGCAGGCCCAGAACAAACATCCCCTAGAAAGAGACAAAATGGAAACCGTGTTGTGGGATCTCCGAGGGGCCCGGGCCCAGGGCCGAGCACACTCAGCTGCACCATGGTGATCACGTGTGTTCCCTGTCTGCCCACGCACAGCACACCCACGGGCGGGCCCACAGTCACGCCACACAGCGCGGCCACGCGCGGTGACGCAGCCCTGTCCCTGTGACGTGCCACCCCCGCGGTCACACCCCCGCAGACGTGCCACCCCCGCGGTCACACCCGCGCTGTCACACCCGCGTCACCGCGCCCCCCAGCACCCACAACAGGCCAGCAGGGCTCTGGTGTCTGGGCTGTGCCCCGGTGTCTCCCCTCTCTGTCCCCAGCCCCTCTCAGTGAATCAAGACTTCCATAGCTGGGGACATCCGGAGGGGCCAGACTGGGCCCACCCCAGTGCAGCCCCACCGCCAACCCAGTCACCCCAGGCCCCCTGTCCCTCCTTGCCCGTGACCCCTGCTGGGGCAGCCTGATGGGGTCAGACACTGCAGCGTGACTGGGCTGGGGCCTGGCCCCTCCCTGGTGCTGTGCCCTCTTCGGGGGTGGGGGGGTCAAAGCAGAAAGCCGGGTTGAGGGGTTTTATTTTCCAGTTTTTTAAAATCTGTTTTTCCTTTTCTTTCCTTTCTCCCGCCTATTATTCTCTTCTGCCTTTCACCTATTTTTATTTCTTTGTTTTCCTCCTTTTATTCCCTTTTCCCCCTTTTCCCCGAAGCCGGTTTGCAATCAGCCCAGGGCTGCTGGCCGGGATACAGAGCACGTAACAGGACCGGGATCAGGGAGCGCTGCCCGGTGCCCGGCGGCGGCGGCCGTACCTGGATGGCGTTGGTGACGTTCCATCCCGCCTCCCATGCCGTGATCTTGGGCTTGCCCTGCCCGGAGAGCTCGGAGCAGGCCTCCTTGGAGCCGGAGGGCGGCAGGGGCCCTGTGCCGTCCCGCTGGTAGTGGATGTCCCCCTCCAGGGGCGGCTCTCCGCCCTCCTCGCTGCCCTCGGACTTGAGGATGTCCATCTGCAGCCCTTGCCGATGCTCCATGTCCAGGTCGTCGCAGTGGGCGAAGCCCACCGCCTCCTCGTCGGTGGCCGCCTGGAAGCCCATCCTGGCGAACATGCCGCTCATCTTCGCCTGCGATTTGTGCGACACCGAGGTGGCCACGTTGGAGAGCTTGCTGCGGAGGAGGGTGGCCATGGCGGCGGCTCTGGTGACTCCGCTGCTCGCGGACCCTCGGAGATGCAGAGACCCGACGGGGCGGGCGGGCGGCGGGGC